>CM076582.1:926695837-926878513 GCA_034641835.2 Pinus albicaulis
GGATTTTGCACACAAATGCGCTTTTGATTAGTCCTTCTTGTACGTAATTTTATTTTTCCTTAGACCTTAGATATTTTTAAATAATTTCAGATTCTCTAATGTCTCTTAGCCCTATAAATCATTTTTCCTGAAATTAAATAATGTCTCCTTTGCTTGTCCAATTTTCCAGTGGTAACAGTTGCCCTCTAATGTGTGAGGTTTAGGAAGAACTGTATAGCTGAAATACATTATAGTTTCTTTTCTGTATACTGTGCATAGAGAGAGAGAGACCTACATGTAGCTTGGAATTGGAGACACCCTACATCAGGTTGAAGAATGACCATGTCCTGCAGGACCCCTGTAATGGTATGACACAATATATACTAATTTTCTTGTGATGCTTTGGCTAGTTAAACAAATCTATTTGACAAATAAAGATTCTATCTGTGTCACTAATATGGTAGTTATCTGTTGGTTGATGACGACGAATTTTGACACCATCAGGGGTGTTTTTTCTTTGAAAATAGGTAGAATGTGGTACCCATATGCGTAAACTTGGTATGGCATGTAAATGTGCATTGTACGCATAAGCGCTAGCTGGGACCTCCCGTGTAAGCATTATTGATAGAGATGCTTATAAAGGCATAGGTCTTCGACGGATTTGATAAAAGTGTAATGGTTGTAAGGTACGACACTATCTTGACATGAAAGCTTGTGTTGTAGTCAAATGTTCGGAGGATTGATGACATCTGTGGGAAATGATGTCTCCCACAATGCCACTCGAGGATCTCCATTTTATGGAGAGGAGCAATCCAAGGTACCGCTTCCTTTTTGGAAAAGAGGTGTTGAAGTCGAAAAAAAGGAAGCGTTAACCGAATGAGGGGGTCACTGATACAGAGGATCAGGATCCTGGATGTGATGGGTTTAACATAGGCATGATGGCAAGCGGTGACTAAAAACTAATGAGGGGGATTCAGTGGCCCAAAGTCGAAGTATAAAAAGTAGCTTAGCGACAATCATAACTATTTCTAATGGGGAAATCCCTGGAGTCAGTAGGACTTCCAAGGTGGGTATAAATTGGTTATGAATGTCATAGTGGATTTTGCGTGAGGGTGGTATACTCCAACGAAGGGTATTCAGGGACTACTTCCATGGGAGAAAAAATGAATGAGTGGGTGTAGGACATAGTGCACCTTTGGTGGTCTTTGTACACTTACCAAAAGACTAAAATAATGGGGTTTGGTTTGTACAAAACACAGAGATGGGTGCCCCAAAACATGAAATTTATCACTCACTGATGGTGTGAGGAAGGCGTTTTACTGAGGGTGGGGGGCCCATTGGTTGGTCTCATGTGTGAGGTTGATGAAATAAATGAAAGAGTATCATAGATGGGTTATGCTGATGGAGGTATGGTGAGCCAAATGTGAGGTGTGGTAATGCGCTTTTGATCTACTTGTACAACCTGGTTATCTGGGAAAGGGGTTTTATTTTATATGGTAAAACTTGACCTTATGCATGGTGAGTGAATGAGCATGAGGTGCTTCCTGGACTATAGTGGTATGGCCATGGCATCACTATTGTTTGTGATATATGGTCTAATTTGGGTGACGAGCACCATGGAGGGGAGGCTCTACCGACCAATGAGAATATTATCATGTGCAAGATGAGGTGATGATAAACATGGTCAGGTGTTTGGAACCTATAGGTGATTTCTGATGGAGAAATGATTTCAGGATATGCAGAGCTTCTTTGGGACTCTATCATGTTGGGGGTAGAATGATACCCACTCTCGAACTTTCAGTGGATGGTTTGTATGCTACCTGCAAAAACAAATACCTCAAGTGAAATCATCTTCTTCATCAAATATTGTTGAAGGACATGTGATTTTTTTTAAAAAGAAGATGAGAGAGGGCATGCTTGCCAATGTTGAAAATTTATTTTTTGGGGGTGCGAATGTGAGGCATCGCCTTTGTGCGTTATGGAGTGTTGATCACAGTGTTGCTTTCGGTCCGGCGATAGGGCCTTCTAAGCTCTCGTTATGGTCCTCCAAATTTTTTGAAAATGAAAATATATAGGTGAATATAGCCCTAATTCAATTCATTTGTGTTTGTCGAGTTATTGAGAGGTTAGAGGCTTCTACGGAGCAGTTCTTGCTGTTGAAATTAGCTTGAGCACCAGGGATTAGCGATATCATGCCCAGGTAAACTCCATGATGCCCTGCATTTTAATTTTTTCAGTCTGAGGGTGTCAGGGTCCGTACAATATAGGATTGTACGGATTGTAAGACACTTTTACCCTAGATTGCGTAGGCGATCAGGGTAAGAGTGCGCCTTTTGTGCGTAAAATTTAGGGTTTTGCGTGCTCTTCTCAGTCTTAGGCACGCCTTCTATGCCCCTATGAGAAATAGAGGCATTCCTTCCATGCGTATGTCTTAGGGGCAAGCATGCAAAAGTTCAAGGCAATTTTTGTCCAAATATTTTGAAATTTTTTCCTGTTTTTTATGTTTTTATGCTGCTAATGTGATCCTGTTTTGATGATAGGTTTTTGTGGAGGAAGCGGGATTGGATTGAGATCTGCACTAATTTAGCCATTGACAGGTGGGCGCGCCAACAATTGGCACAATGGGGTCTCCTAAAATTTGTGGAGAACAACCTTCTTCGGTCACAGGATTGACACCTACATTATTTGATCAAGCATTGGAACCGGCGGCACAAGGTGTTTGTGCTACATGGGTGCGACCTTGATATCCATACTGAGACAGATATTTACCTCTTGACAAAGCTTCTGCCTCAGTGTGAGGTGCTGCGGTTTCTACTTCCTCCTGGGAGGGTGGATTTTGAGCGGTTCTGGATGTGGCACGGTTGCGGGGCACCCCTTACAAAGGGGTGCATAGCCTTTGCATCGGTGACATGTTTGGTTGAGAGATGTGATTTGGTGGCTATTGTGCGACTATCAGGGTCGTCGGCTCCACATCGGGCATCGGGCCCACAGGTTGGGGTCTTGCGTCGGTTGAGGGTTAGGAATTTTTTTGAATTTTCTCATTTCTGCTATGAAGGGATGCTGGCACAACTTTATAAGATTCGAGATGGATTGAAGCTATTTTCCTATGCCAGTATTTTATGTAGCATCATGTACAAGAGGGTGGTGCTAATGAGGCTGGTGGTGGTGGTGCCTACTGGGAGGCCACAGGAGCCTCACATGAGGAGGTGGGCCCCTATGATGCCTCGAGGAGGTGGTGGTATGGTGGGGTGTTACTTGAACACCACTACTGGGGCTTGATTTAAGGCCAACCCTCAGATGTTACTGCCCTTCCCATATGCAGGATGGACTTTCAGGGAGATCCATAGATGGGTCTCCCTCCTGGCTATTCTTGGGGGCCAGCATGTATGTCTTTATGCTTTCTACATTTGTTTGAGTAGTTATGTTTACATGTGTATTTATGGTGACACTGACATATTTTTTGTTACTCTTGTAGATGTTGGTGAGTTTGGCCACACGGTGGCTTGATTGGTTGGGCACAATCCTATTTGGAGGCCTTGGGGAGCTCTTGGGGGGCGGGGATGAGGTGGGGAACTTGATGGTGAGGTTGGCCATTCATGGGAGGGCAGCAGCTCGGCTACTACTGAGACTGTGGTTGATCGAGCTTGTGTCAATGTAGTGGAGGCTCGTGCTGATGTGGTGAAGGTTCATATTGCTGAGCTAACCATGCGGGTGTCAGTTCTGGAGGATGCTTGGGATCGAGTGGACCGCTTGACCCGGGGGATGTCGTCTCGAGGATTTTTAGATGACCTCGAGGAGGTATGGCTGGAGATCCTGATAGCCTAAGAGAGGGACTATCAACTAGTTTTACGTCAAGTGGAAGTCTCAGTGTTGACGACGGCTCCAGTAGTTGTACTTTAATATTCCCAATTAGTCCTAAGCTAATGGGAATATTCAATTTTGCTTTATTTTTCTGTTTCATGAATAAAAGTGTAAGGGAGGATCATAAAACTCCTAAAAAGAAAATAAATCAATTCCAAATGTGAAAGAGGCTATATCTTGGCTAAGTAAGAAGGCACCCTTAGGTGTGAAAGGGGCTGAACATTTTGACTGGGTCAACCATGACCAAATCTACATCGCTATCTTGGAGGAGTGGCCATCAATGAGGCACAACGCAGTTTTAGATGGAGATGGCTTGTGTGAAAGAAGTGATTTCAATGAAGGTGGTTTAGGTTTTACAAGCTCTTAACTTATATAAGGAAGGGGATGGCAGCATGAAATGGTTTTTGATGATATTATATTTTCTGAAGTATTGTCTGTTAAGACATACTACTTTCTTTGGCTGTTTAGCCTAGATTGCAAATGTTGTTTAGCATTAGGTGTTCCTGATCGGGAATCCCGCCTCTTCCCATTGAGTAGCTCTTGGGAGAGTTTATATTGCATAGTCCACTATCTGGCTTGAGGCCAAGCTTCTTCTTCCAACTACAATACAGATCCTATTGAGGGTTTGGTTGTCTTTGAAAGCTACAGCAAGTGGAGGCTAGATCTACTCAGATCTAGACCATTTCAGTACTCTCAACGGAGAAGTCTTATATTCCATTGGCAAGAGAGTATTGAACATCTTGAGTATCATTTTTAGATCTTGGCTTGAAGCCAAACTTTTTCTCAAGCCTACAACGTAGTCTTTCTTCCAAAACTACATTATTCCTGTAGGTGATGTTGCAGGGTGTTTTGGCACACTTTTTGGAGGAATGATTTTCATGTGTTGGGGATCTTCCCTTCACATTTGAGATCCATTGGAGAGGATCATCATATTGTATGTTTCAGATCAGATTTGTGTGTTCATGAATGTATGAATATTTCTATAGATCTGCTGCATTAGATCTTAGATCCACTCCTTGTACTTCATGTATTGTTGAAAACCCCAGGGGGGAATTGAAGAAGAGCCTATCTAGTGTACACATATGATATAGATCTAACTTTTCATACACATATTTGCTCTAGATCTAAAGTGTAATCTACAGCAGTTGCAGCCGATAAAATAACATTGTTAAGCTCTTTTCAGTCTTAATATATGGTTGCAGCACCTCTTTTTAAGGAATTTCTTCTATAAAAGTCTTATATTTCCTGTTGTACATCTCATTGAATATCTTGTACATATATTTTTCTAGTTTAAATCTAAATAAAGAGCCTCCATATTGGCCTCCTGCTCTTACTTAGATGATCTGCATTATTTTTACTACATAACTGTTATATATTGCTGCAATCCCCATTTTAGGATATTACAATGGTATCGGAGCATCATCTTGGCACAACTTGTGCTTTCTAGAAGCCAATATGTCTTTTCAAGGAAAGGGAAGAGAGAATGATTTTTATTACACTGAAGACAAAGAAGACAAGGGAAAAACCCCTTTATCTAGAAGAATGAAAGGGAAAGAGTTCTCAAACACTCTGTTCCAAACTATGCATGAGCTGAAAAGAGAAATCAGGGGAATGAGGAGCGAAAGACATGCAGATCCCTCAAGAAGAATTTCACATGAAGAAAGCCCCAGTTCTTCATATTATTTGTGTGATAATTTAGTCACACAATCATATCTACAACATTGTAGCATGCCTACATTCCTAGCAAGAGAAGAAGTAGAAGGAGAAATGCCAAAGGAGGAGACTCTTGGTGACTATCTCCAAGAATATGAATCTAAGTCTAGAAGATTCAGGGAGCATATAAGCTTCCAAGAGTTTTATCAACTTAAATAAGAAAGAATATTCAACAAATACAATAGAAGAAGAGGGTGCATGAAGCACACTTTGGGTAGGTACTTTCTACCTATTTTTGATGGATCACCCGAGAGCTCAGCCAAGTCTTGGGTAAGGAAGCTAGACTTATATTTCCAGCTGCATCAAGTTTCATAAGAAGAAGCCATAAGAGTAGTAGCGTTGCATCTCCAACATAAGGCTTATGTCTGGTGTGTTAGTCATCCATAATTTTGACTTTATCCAAAGATGACTAAATTACCAATCCTATATTTCTAGAAATAATATTTCTAGAAGCATTATGAGTTCTAGAAATCTTACTGCCTTCATCATTTTGAGTTTTTCAGTTCACCAAAATCTTCGTCTATGTGTCCTAAAAGGTTATCCTACTGTTTCAAAAAATAAATCTCATTTCAGGCTATTTATCCCTGTTTTTATTAGTCCATTTCCCTCTAAAAATAGCCCATTTTCCCTTTATCAACTCTTCATTTCCTCTGAAAAACCCCTTAAAACCATTATAAACACTCTTATAATTGATTTTAAAAGTACTTTTTCCTCTTCCTTCTCCTCCATTTTCCCTAAAAAAACCCTTTTTATGGTTTAAAATACCCCTCTTTACCTATAAGAACTTCTAAATTGGCCTAAAAAACCCATTTTTGGCCTAAAGACAGTATTTTTACAACTAAGGGCTTAAACCCCTAAGGGCTTAAAATATTCTACCCTTTTCCTCCATATGCCCTGGCCTTGAAACCAAGCACTTAAAGTTTTTTCCCCTCTTCTCCTTCGCCCCCGGTCCTCCTTTTACCCACGGAACAACACCTCTCCCTTTCCTTCTAGCCCCCTTTTCCTTTTCTTTTCCCTACTTCGTTGTTTTTATTGAGCCACATCCACCATTGATCAAAGGCCCTTGGCCTAGATCCAATGGCCCTCATTCACACCACCTTTCATTTCCGCTCCCCAAACATCTGTTGTCCCTAAGCTCCCTCACCTCAACCCCCGGTTCTATCCACTCCACATAGGACCTTTTTATCGCGCCTTATCCTAGCCCCCTTCCTTCGTATTCCATCCCCCACGCTATGTATTCCTTTGGACGATCCCAACCATAGATCTCATTGATCTAACGGATCTGCACTCCCCTCTCATCATCCAACCTCCCACCCATTCATCCCCGCAAATTGATCTACACCGTCAATCTGTGTGATCTAACGGTCGTTGTTTAACCCGACATCTAATCCATCGCATAAACACTGCCGCTTCACGAAAAATAGCACACGTCACTACCGGGCGCACCACCCACTGCTCCACCATCCATATAATCCCCCTCTGACACCTGCCTTCCACCACTCCCATCCGCCAAGCACTTCCCCCCCATTGTGCACCATTCTCCACCATATATCTGTGGCCACCAGATCCGATGGCTCGGAGTTAATTTCACGCAAGATCACTCACCGAGGTTTAACACCTCATTTCTATGCGAAACTAGTGGTTTTTCTTAGGGCATGTGGCAAGCGATGAATGGAATCGTGTTCCCCCAGGGGAAAACTGCTAACTTCCCAACTACAACGTGAAAACCGCTTGTGGTTTTCCAAAACCACTTTTGCCCATTTTCGCGCCAAAGTCATTTTTAAACCTGGTTTTCACGATTTTTTCCATTGAACCTCTTCCTTGTGCTTCTCCCTCCCTCTGCACACACTCCTCATGCCTCTAAAAGTAGTTTTCATCCAAAAAAGCAGTGTTTATTTAATATTTTTTTATTGTTTGCAGGATAAATGGTAGATAAGGTTTAAAGAGCTGCCCTCCCAAATAAAAATAAGTGACGAGGAGCCGTTAAATGATATTCCAAGGGCCAAAAACACAAAAAAAGGTATTCCACAGGGTTCGAATTCATGGTTGTGACTGGTGGCTCATGAGCACTGGTTATACAATCAAACCCTTGGCGCACCAAAAGAAACCCTGCACACAACAAAACAAAGAAGAATCAGTGAAGTAAAAGAGAAAAGGAAAAGACAGAGTTTAAAGTTTAATTAAAAAGGGATAGAGGCGAGGTTAAAGAGGGAAGAATAGAAGTATTGAAAGGTCAGAAAAGGATAATTATAAAGTCCAAAGGATTAAGAATCAAGCCCTTAACCAGCAGATTAAAGAATGAAGCATAGTGTAAAGACAGATAAACAAAGGTTTTAAACAGAAACAGAGAAAGGACAGCGAGGCAGGTTAATCAAGAAATAAAGGTTGTTAAAGAATAATTAGGCCAAAAACACAGTTTAAAGGATAAAAACGAATAAACAAAGGTCTAAGGCAGTGATTAAAGTGAAATAAACAACGATGATTAATTGAAAAGGCAAACCAAAGCAAAATCAAAGCCTAAAAGTAGATTAATTAAAAAGAAGATCAAGGCTAAAGGCCTTAAAACACGGTTTTATGATGAAATCAAGGGAACTTAGGCTAAAGTAGCCTCAGATAAGTCAAACACAGAGCAGTTATTCACTTGATAAGCCTAAGTTGACACCTTTCACTTACTTTATGTCTCAAAAGACAAATAAACAGTTATTACACTAAAGAAGATATTATAAACTGTCAGAACAGTTAATGTAAAGATGAAGATAAAGCTGCAAAGTAAACATTTTCGAATATTTAATCCTCAGGAAGTAAAGACAAATTTATTACACAAAAAAGTAGTTGAGAGACATTCCTACCTTATGCCTTGCATGGTTTTTAAGGATAGGAGTGCATTTACTATGTCATTAATAATAATTTGAACCCTAGATGGTTCCACCTCCTCATTTGCAATATAAATGTTGCACTGGAACTCATTGTAAGGTGGGAATTTGATAACTCTTTGAATTAATACATAGTTCTACTGAAGTTGAAATAAATTTGATGCTCTAGAACCTATGGATGTTTTGACCTATTTGTGGATGGAGAAAGCTCTGTCATTGGATCCCTGAGCTTAGCTGTTGGTGAAGTATTTTAATCTGTTAATTTTTTTCCTGTTTTCCATTCTATTTTCATCACTTCTTGCTTGCAGTAGAGTAAAAATTTTAGACTAAGAAATGTCTCCTAGAAGCACCTTAGACTTGTTTACTCTTCAATGTCTTTATGTTTTCATTTGCTAAAGGTTTCATTGAGTAGTTTAACTACTTTTCAACCCTTAAGCTTGTTTATTTCAAAAATAGTTCAAATAGTTGGTCTCAAGAATGATTTATGGATTTCCATGCTTACTTGCTGCCACTTGAAAATTGTTTTTGAAGTCTCCCTTTAAAGTACCATTGTTTACAATCTACCAAAGAGGTCTGTTTTGATCATACCCTTTGTTCTTGCTTAAATAATTGTTTTGAAGGTCTTTATAGTTGTAATCAAAGATTTCTAGGAGTTCCCTCTTCTATGAATGCAGTTATTTGTGAATCTTGAATGTTTTATTATCCTTTAAGTGAAATCTTTGGATGAAATAGAGTGTTCCTCGACTCCTACATTTCATTTGATAAGTTTGTCTTGAAATTGTTATTTGTTGAATTGTAATTTGTAGAATTCATGGTTAGCCCTGTCTACAAAATACTTATTCCTGTTCAAATGATGTTTTAAGTCCCTTTGTTGAGAAGTGCATATAATTAAGGATTCTTAATCTCCCTTAGTTCTACTTTTCATTCTAAACCCTTAATGTTCATTTCATTTCACCTGAAAACTTTGTAGATCCAATAGCCAAGTCATATTTTCCCTTTGATACCCCTGATTCATCTACAAACTTGTTACAAACTTCTACTTGACTCCATTTCCCAATGACTTAGATATTTCCCTTTTCTATCTATGTTTCCTAGATCATCATGTCCCACCAAACAATCAAACAAACTCATGCTTAATAACTAGCCTAAAATCACCCTTTTACAAGCAAAAAAGTGATATCTTTGCAAACAATTGAGAGATCCCTCTCTGATACTAGGAGGGATAGATCCTAGAACTCTAAAGATGGGTTTATGTGTTTCCTTGTCATTTAGTATGCCAATCTGCTAAATCACAGGATCCCAACATTTCGATGATCACGGTGGGACATTTTTGAGTAAAATTCCCTAAAACAAAACACTCAGTATTCATTTAAGTGAGCTATAGCTTCTTCAAGCACTACCATCATAATGGTAATCATGATAGGATCTATCTGAATCAGTGGAAATCTAAGTAACCCTTAGGACTCTAAGAGACCCTTATCAAACCTTGAAGTAATTAGCTGATAAGCCATAGAGCAGACTCTGTTTGTTTCATCACCTTAGCTAAGTGTTGAATCAGGTATAGGCCACTCTCACAACCAGAGAACCATATAAAAACTTAGAAAAAACCAAAACATTTCAGATTGGTTTTCAAATAAACCATTTGTGGTGGACCACAAAACATTTTACCTTCAAAAAAGCTAAAAATTTCCACCTGGCGACTCCACTAGCCCCAGTAGACCTATTACCTTACTAGTACTCCAAATTTCCTTAGGATTGTGTTAACCAGCCCTGAGAAAGTTTAGAAACCTAGTTCCCTATTATAGAAATCACCGTGAGAGGAAAAATCTTGAAAAACAGTCCTAAAAACCTCAGTCTCTCTAAATTTTGGAAACTGAAATCTGGCTTCACATAGGTTCAATACTAGATCCCATCTAGATCCTAACCCTCCTACCATAGTTGACAATCCATAAAGGATGTTGTGGAAAACTTCTAGATCTGGAAAACCAACTACTGATAGAACCTTCCCAAGAACAAGATATGTTCCTGAAAATCTCACAGTGTTAAAAGATCCTCACTTTGACTTACCTCACACAAAGAACCTATTCAGGAATAAATCTCAAAGTGATTTAAACCAGGCTAATTTTGAAACCACAGATTTGCAACAGAGCTTTAGCAGAGAAGCTTAGCCTTTTACTCCACTCGATTCTCAGCTTCTCCATCATTTCAACTCCTTCCATAACAAATCTTCTCATCATCAATTTGTTGGCCCAAGTGTTTCTTCTACTCCTATCCACACATCCACTGTTCAAAATACCCCATTTCAGCCCACTTTCCCTCTGGTAAATCCACCTCTTGTAAATCCCCCATTATTTCCTATCATGGCAAGATGACATGCTCCACTTTTGTTACCACTACCTCTGGTTCCCTTACCCAATGAATATCAATCAAAAATTCCCCATTTCACTGGAAATGAACCTACTACTTCCCAACAGCATGTAGACAAGGTAAATGATGCCTTTGATTATATGGAAATAAAAGATGAGACCATTAAGATGAGAATCTTTGCACAAAGTTTAGGAGGAGAGGCCAAGAAATGGTTTAATGGTTTAACTTCTGATAGTATAAATGAACTCCCTTTTTTACATCAAAAGTTCATTAACATATGGGAAATGAGGAAGAACCCTCTCCAAATACTTTCATATTACAACAAACTCAAGAGAAACCCTGGGGAAAGTGTTCAAAATTATTGCACTAGATTTAATAGTGTTTATAATGCATTGCCCCCATAGTTAAAACCTCCACAAGGCTCAGCTTTGGCCAAGTTCCCTGAAGGATTTGATCCTGAAATGGCCTATCAGCTAAGAGAAAGGAACCCCTTAACTTTAGAAGATATGCAGAGGGGAGCCTTAGGTGTGGAAGAAAATATGATTGAGAAAAGAGTTACATACAGGGGAGATATAATTCCATCAACCTCATCATCAGATACTAAAATTGATAACTTAGTGAAGGAAATGGAGAGGATGCTTGAAAAGATAAATCTGAATGATAGAGTGCCTCCTAGATAAAACCAAAACAGCCCCCAAAATAGAAATAGAAACCCAAAGCCTAGAAGAGACCCTAATCAAGATAGGAAAAGAGACAATGACCAACATATTATGCCTCCCTTTCAATAAAACTATGTTAATCAAGAAGAAGAAAGGGAAGTTGAAAGGTTGGAGGAAAATCATGTAAACTTGATAGGATCTGACAGTGAGACAAATGTTTTTCTCACTGAAGAAGAAGAAGGATTCTTCTCCTCAGAACAAATTGAAAACAACCATGAAGATTTTGAAGATTACAGATTGGGGTTTGAAAATTCAATCATGGAGGTACACAAATAATATAATCTTAGAAGCAAAGGGAGCCCAGATATTTCTAATGACAAGAACACTAGTATTGTTGTTAAGAAAACTTCAGAAAATCGGCCTAAAAAGAAAGCCAGTAACACCAACACTGTGGCCATGAAAAATGATCTAAATAAAGACCAAACAGCTAGCAAAGTGTTGAACAATGCTGCCCTAGTACTTCTGATAGTGGCCCTGACAAATCTATCCCAAATAGCAGTCCAAATAAAGTTCAGCAAATCAGAATTGTTGAAAGATTTTTTGTTGTGTGAAATAACTATCGAATTAATTCACCAATATTTATGGATCAATCTGGGCTTGTAAACACAAGATGTACTGCGCTCTCAAGATTTAGCTCTCAGAGTCGAACTTTGCATGATTCCTTATGCTGTTTAATTCAAGAATGGAGGCGCGCAAAAACATCAATAAACACACACCTTGAAAATAAATCAATTCATAGAAAATCCTAGTTGGAAATCTTCGTTCTATCTATCTAAATCTGGAATCAAAACCATTACTAATCAATAGCAATAATGACTCACTGCTTTAAGAGAAATCTAAAAAACCCTAATTCTGCATTTCAGAGGTCACACTTTGAAAGGAATTTCTAATCTGAGTGAACCGATAAATGATCTCACACTCACACAGAAAACTTGTAATTACAAAGGGTATCTTGAATTATTTCTAATATCAACACTCCATGGCAGTTTCACTATACTAGGGTTAAGTGGGAAAGTGCAGTATCACACTGATTCGGATATCAATTTCTCACACAGACTCCAGCCATGACAACCTTCAATCCTCCATACCTAACTGACCTGTTTATGAATATATATATATCACTTACTCTTGGAAATTTTAATTTCTACTTTGCAAACCAAATTACATCAGACTCAAGCTATCAGAGTGTGCAACTGTTCTCTAGGTATCAGTTTCAAATTACAATTTTCCAATTGTGCTTGGGTAAGTTTACTTAGACTTCTATTATGATAGACATTCTGCAATAAGACAATGTCATGAATTTAATCAACACACATCATAGCAAGGTATAAAACAGAGACAAAGACTAATTTAACTCTTGAATTTCACAGTTGACATTATCATGGGCAATTATATAATCATTCCCTGGGATTTGCAAGAAGGTTTCAATGTTCAATGAATGATTTATTTTCGAACCAGGTTGCAAGAGTTAATTCTTCTGTCACTTTTGTGGATTGAAATTGTGAAGCCTAACACACTAATCCAAACATTATTCCAAGCCACTTAAAACTCTATCTTCAAGAAATACAGGCTTTCACTAAGGAATCTCACTAATTTAACTTGACCCTACTTTCATGCAAACAAGGAAAACTGCAAATATTGATCTCAACATGCCAAAGAAATGGGAAAATATCTCTAATCAAACAATTCTATGCATCATCCATTTTCTTGCACCTAATCAACACACTATCTCCTAGTAACTTGCCAGATAAGACTGAAAAGGGACCTTCAGCTATCACTCTGCAATGAATCTAACTCCACACTCCTCTTTTTGGAATAAGCCAAACTCTAAGGTAACAAAATTCAACCTCTGCCATCCAAGTGCATATATTTAAAGCAAAATGATATCTATCTATTACAGTGATTGAACTATGGTCTTCAAGCTACGCACATAGAAATGGTTTGCAGATTACTTAAGGCATAGGGTCATTCAACACATAGAACAATGAACCATTGAATCTGAGTTGCAAATTGAGCGATACTCTGCTACTGGAATAATTTTATCAATCCAGATCCCAACGAAATGATCCACCAAATGATCGAATCAAACGTATACCATAAAGTTTTGTTCACATATAAATACATTTGGAAGTTATTTTGTTTAGGGAGAGGACAAATTGTTTGCTCGACTCTGTTTCTGGAAATTCTCAAGTCATATCGAGGCACAAGTGAAATGAAATCCCCATGGAAGAAATAAAACACACCTTAGCGATAATCATAGGGTTTTTCTTAAGAGGACACTCCAATCTGATCCTGGAGACCTATAATTGTTCTACTATGGCGATGTGAAACCCATACTGACATCGATTTCCAAAATCAAACAACCTGTGCTAACATTAATTTCCAAAATCAAAACAAAGAGGCACTCAAGCATCTAATTAGCAGTGGTTATAGGTTTTAGCAACATGAACTTTAGCCACAACACAAATCAATTTCAAGGAACATTAAAATTCTACAATTATGAATTTTAAACAACGATATTTGAGAAAACAAACATATATCAAATCCAAACCAAATCGTAATCCAATTTAATCTTCATTCAATGGGATCTTGGGGACACTGGAAAATGAAAATTGAACATACATCAACTGTCACACTAATTAATTCCAATCACCCAAAGTCTAGACGCTTCAACAAATGAAAATCAGCAACATGAATCGAGTTTCACAACTACTTAAATCTGTAATTTAAAAGCACTGAATCCTTGAAGCTTCAGCATAGGTTGACTATGCCAAACGTAAATTGATTTTCTTAACCAACTACTCTGTAATTAAAGTCTTCGAAACTCTGGCAATGTGAATTAAACCAAAACAAATCGATCTGCAAAAATAGTTAATGCTGCAAATAAGAATTTAATCACACAGTGCTTATGAATTACCTCTAACTACTCTACTGAACTGAATCGGTTGTGGTGGGCCCTTTCCACACTCGGAAAAGTGCTGATTACAAACTAATTCACACCTACAGTAATCTGCTTCAGAAACTCATCACACCTATGATAATCTTCAAGCAATCAGGAACACACTAGCATTTTAAATCGATTTCTGCTTTTGAACACCAGAGCACAACGTAAATGGAAAACTGAAAGATGTGTTATATTAACCTTTTTCATCAAAATGCGAGTCTTTGCCTTTATAGGCATGCTTAAATTGCAAATTTAGTAGTATTTTCATTACATGGTAGGCATTGGAGACCAGAGATCTGGAATCCACGAAATTGGCACTTCCTGATCTAGATTACACTAACAATTTCTATTACAACTGATTGTAGCTATATATAAAAAAAACAAAATCTTCTTTGAATCAATCGAACTCCACTATGCTTTAGAATGGCCAGCTGGCCCTCCACCAGTTTTGACTATGCCAAAGTGCTAGAAGGACATTGAATTACTGAGTTGGAGCTTCCCATGGTGGCACATCCATCGTAGGCTATCTAAAAAGACATAAATTCCTCCAAGTCGAAAGAGCTAATCCACAAATTTTGCAATATATCCATTGTTCTTCTCATAGTGATAAGTTGACAAATAGCATATTACAAAAAAAATGCCTAATATTTGCTATATAATAGTGGAAACAACTCTACTTATACTGCTTTTACCTTTAAATGTGGTTGATGAAGGTCTGGCCATTTTAGGGACTTAGGAGAGGAAAAATAGGGTTTATATGTGTCAAAATTAGGCCAAAAATGGCTAAGGATGTGATGAAAAATAGACAAAAAGTAGCCCGAACATCTCCCCCACACTTGAGATGAGGCATGTCCTCATGCCTCCAAGTCATCATTGTCCAAAACAATTAGTTGCTTGGGCCAACTTCTCCAGACTCTTCCTGAATGAAGCTGAGCATTTGTGAACTGTGTAGCCAGTCTTCTAGCACTTGTCCTTCTCCCTGAATTAGTTTTTATTTTTTATCTAATTTTTTTTTATTTTTATTTTTTTAGGGATTGATATCTCTGGTGGGACTGTTGACTTTTGGGGATGACCTTCATCTGGCATGTGGCCCATACCCGATGTTGGAAAAGGACCTTGCTGTTCTAGGCTTATGGAAGCAGGGGTAGGGGTAAAAGCATGTCTATCTTGGGCAATGTCATCTGGGATCTAAAACTGATGGAAAGATGATGGAGATGAAGGGAATTTAGGATAAGATGAGGGAAAGGGAGTAGCAAAATATGGGGATGAGGTGCAAGGGAACGTGGTAAACAACATGTACTTGTAGTAATTATTTAAACTATCTATAACTATATTAAGCAGATTTAAGCACATACCTTGTCACTTAAATGATATTGGGAATGGACATATCATCACCTTTTGTTAATACAGGAGTAGGTTTGTTGTTTGTAGCTCTGCTGCAATGATGATCATGCTTAACAACAAAATTTACAATAAATAATAATATACACAGCAATCAAATTTTTAGACTTGGGTTGCAATTCCAGGGCTTTTAATGTTGTTAAAAATAGAACTTTTCATAGTTCATTTGTACCATAGATCACTTATGATCATGCTTTAGCTTCTGGAGAGCAGATTTCCCAGTGAAGATTTTGGTCCAGCAATGAATGTCCAAGTACAAAGGTGACAAATCCAGGGTAACTGAAGCATGGAACTGGTTATTGTGCAGGATAGAACATAGAACCTCCAATTTCTCTAACAAAGTGCCACCCAGTTTTGTGAGGTGGCATTGGAACCTATTCACCATCTCATGGATTTTAACCAAGCATGAGATGATAACTGCCTGGGGAATTTCTGTTTAGGGAGCTCGAAATGTCCTGAAAGAAGGCTCCAGGGGGGGGGGGTTTCTTTTCCGTAAACATTCTAGTGGGACCAGAAAAGAATAGTTCAATTCCCATTGGATCCCTAAGCTACCAACACCTTATTGTTTTATCGAGCCTAAGGTATTTCTTGCTCGGGGCATTCATATTTAGGGAGTCTAAGTTGCCCATAGAAGACTCCATGGGGGTTTACTTTCTATAGATATTTCTTTGGGCCTGGAAAAGAATAATTCTATGCCCAAGGAATCCCTAAACTTCCACTAGTCCATAAATTTTACTAGCCTGGATCAATCAGTGCTCGATAGCTTCATTTTTCGAGAGTCTGAAGACATCTAAAGAAGACTCCAACTATTCCTTTTACATAAGTAATATGGAAGGCCTGGATAAAGTAATAAACCCACTCATGTCGAATTTCTCCTTTATTCTACATGGACTGTGGGGAGAACCACCTGTAGATATGGAAATTGATGTGTCCATCGAGCATCTATATATATATATATATATATATATATATATATGTATCTATATATATATATATATATATATATATATATATATGTATCTATATATATATATATATATATATATATATATATATATATATATATATATATATATATATATATATATATATATATATATATATGTATGTATGTATGTATGTATGTAAAAATAGATAAGAAAAATCAATCAACCGATCCAAAAAGAGGCTGGTCATTTCCATGAACCAGAGCTAGTCCTGGATCCTTCTGAATATCTTGCAAAAACATATCATGTGAGAGGGGTTCATGATAAACTTTTAGCCGATGGCCATTCACTAAAAAGGAAGTCTGCTCATTATCAATGGTTTTAATACATACTAGCATGTTATCAAAGACTTCAACTACTTCATAGGGTCCCAACCAATTAGTAGAAAACTTACCCTTGAAGTGTTTGAACTTACTGTCGTACAACAGGGCCCAGTCGCCTTCTTGGAAGACTTTCTTTTTGATGAACTTATCATGCCATCTGGGTCTTTTATCTTGTACCAGCAAGGTTTTGTGGTATGCGTCCTATCGGATCTCATCAATCTCATTCAGTTGCATCAATCTCTGCTCTTGGGCTTTAGTCAGATTCATTCTCAATTGGGTGGTCGTCCTGAATGTCTTCACTTGGAACTCGATGGGAAAAAGTACCTGTTTCCCATAGACTAGCTCGTACAGGGTGTGTCCTGTCACATTTATCCAGGTAATCCTGTAAGCCCATAAGCCTTCCAACAACTTGTCCACCTAGTCCTTATGGTGCAATTGAATAGTTTTCATGAGGATGGACTCCAAGAATTTATTTGTGGACTCTACTTTCCCATTAGCTTGAGGGTGGTAGGGAGTAGATCTACGGTGTTTAATCTGATATTTTTTAGTGAGTGCCTTAACCAATTTTGATGTGAATTGCATACCTTGGTCTATGAAAATCTCATGCGGTGCACCGAATCTCGTGAAAATGTCTTTAAAAAAAAACTCCACTACTGCCTTGTCCGTGGCAGCGTACAATGCTTTCGCTTCCACCCACTTAGTGACATAATCGGTGCATACCAAAATGTATTTATTTTTCTTCGACATAGAGGAGATGGGCCCTACAAAATCCAATGCCTACTTCTCGAATGGTTCAATGGCTATCTGGGTTTGAAGAGGCATTTCGTCGGATGAAACTAACCTTCCCATCCATTTGCAGGCATCATAGCTAGAGACAAATTTCTTGGCATCTTTAAATAGTGAGGGCCAATAATAACCTGTACGGAGAACTTTATACGCGGTTCATTTGTCGAAAAAATTCCCCCAGCAAGGCTCGTTGTGGGAGGCTCTCAAGACATCGTACATTTCATCTTCCCACACACACTGCCTCATGATCAAGTCTGGTCCTATGTAAAAAAGGTGTCCCTCAATCCAGGAATAATTAGCACTGCGTTGTACAATGTTATGTTTTTCTCTGGAAGACATGCTCTGCGGTAATTTCCTTGATACCAAACAGTTTGCAATATTAGCAAACCAGGGAGTGATGGCAGAAATGGTGAATAGTACTTCATCTAGGAATTCATCAGGTACCGAAGTTGTCGTGCTTCACTGTCCAATATTCAAACGAGACAAAAATTCAGCTACTAGGTTATCGCTTTCAGGCCTATCGATTACAGTTATATTAAATTCTTGCAAAAGCAACAGCCATCTAGTTATTCTACCATTTGTAATTGGTTTATTCATTAAAAACCTAATCGCAAAATAATCGGTATGGAAAAAATTCTCATAACCGGTAATGTAATGTCTAAACTTCCCAATGAAATGCACAACTGCTAACAATTCTTTCTCAGTGACTGTATAATTTGTTGGCAATATGATGCAATATGTTGTCCTTGATGGCAACCTACTTGATGAAGTTGTCCTTGATGGAAACCTACTTGATGATTTTCCTATGAAAAGAAACCTATGTGTTAAATATGTCAGGATGATGTAGCTACAGATTAGTTCAGATGTAAAAAAGAAAGAAATTCCAGCAAGTTCCAGAGTAATGATGAATTAGATATGTCATAAAGCATACGCGGGTTTGTAAAGGCAAAGTAACGTACGTACGTGGAAAAGTATGTACCAAGTAGCGTATGCCTATTTTCACTCTAAATTTATAAAACCAGGGGACATTACCATGGGATTAGCCCACTGTATTGAGCGTTGGATTATCTGTTTGATCCCGTCCAGGAATACATCAGCAGTTGAGTGGTTTTGACTCATGGTATTGACAAAGGCTAATTCTATATAAGGAGGAGAAGATCATAGTGCAAGAGTGTGCAAGTGTAAGGGTTGTTAATGAATAAATCTCTCTAAGGAATATTTGCATGGATGAACTCTGGTCTTAATTGTTAGATCTGAATCTATGATGCACCTATGGATATGATGAAGGTTTAATATCTCTAGATCTAGAAATGATGAATCTCTAGGATGATCTGCAAAAGAAGTGATGAAGACCTGGCGCAATTCTGATGAAGAAACTGAAGAAATCTGGGTAAGTTTATAGATCTAGTCTGTTCTGCAAAGTTTATCTTTTCCAGATCTATACGCTAGTTTGTCTCGGTAAAAACGTGTATATACGCGGGTTCACTTCATGAAAGGTGCGTATGGCAGTTAGGGTTTTTGAAGAATAAAATACACATAAGTATATGCGGGTTGATGTGCAGGAAAGCACGCGTATGTATGCGGCTTCAGTAAAGAAAAGTAGCGTATGCTATTTGAATCAATGTCTGTTTAGGGTTGATTTTGTATCTGCATATCTATTCTGAAGTCTGGGTTTTAATGAATACTTCACTCAGAAGTATTTTTGCATGGAATGGGTAACAGTTTATTGATTGATCTGAATTGATAATGTACCTATGAAGAAAATGATGAAAAGGTATCTCTAGATCTGAAATGACTATGTCTGTTTATGGAATGTTTAGATCTGTGATCTGGTGAATCTTTGCTGAAGTAGAGGGTGAAATCTGAGTTATCTGTTCTGAAGAGCTGCATAGTTACAGATCTATATGCATGTTCATCTCAGCAAAAGCACGTATATACGCAGGTTAGTTTGGGAAAAAGCACGTATACGCAGGTTTGTCTCTATTAAAGCGCGTATATACGCAGGTTCAGTGAAGTAAAGGTGCATATGGAATCTAGGGTTTTGCTAAAGTGTGTGGAATGAAATGTCTAATCTGTTTTGCTGTTTTACTGCTATCTATCAATGATGTATTCATACAGTTCTGGGTTGTTTGAATGTTGAATATGCTACTGGTTATGTTGATTGAAGATCAAGTTGTTGGTTGATTGGTTGATGGAGTTATAAGTTTCAGCTTAATGTATGGAGTGGGTCCAGTCTGAAAATCTAATGAAAAGTGGCCTACAAGGTATGTTGTGTGGAAGCTGTTGGATCCAGTATGAAAATTAATGAAACATGGTCCATGGTGGTACTGAGGGTCGAAGCCTTCAGTGAGGGGGTTGGAACTCCCTTCCAGTAGTGGCTGGAGAACGAGAGAAGGTTGCAGCCTTCTGTAGGTGGGTGCCTGCGTGCTGGTATGAGTCTGCACCAGTACAAAATTGTAAGAATTTTTCTTTATAATAAATATTGAAGACAAAGACGACAGCAGCGGTGGTTTTCTCCCGAATTAGGTTTCCACCTTAAATATTGGTGTTCATGTGTGTTTCTTATGTGTGATGGTTTATTCTGTTATTACTGTACATGTTTACTACTTACTAAACATCTGATGAATGAATGATGCACTGATCTAAGTAAAGAATTAAATGCATAATAATATCTCTGGACATACGCAAGTTTTATTAAGGATATCCGCATGTATACGCGAGTTTGGTTCAGTAAAGTAGCGTATGGTTTTAAGAGAAAGAAAAATTAAAAAGTTTTCAGTCAGCTCTAAATACTGATTCACCCCTCCTCTCAGTATTTTTCCCAACAATTGGTGTCAAAGCAGGTCCTTCTGAAAAAGCTTAGCCTCTAGAAGGAAGATCAATCAAGATGAGCAATCAAGATGGAACAGCATCTATCAAGCCTCCGTTCTTCAACAGAAATAATTTAATCTTATAGAAAACAAGGATGAGATCCTATCTTCAGTCTCTGGGAGCATATGTATGGGCTATTGTTGAAGCAGGATATCAACATCCAGCCGCAGTACCAACAGATCCAACAGAAAGAAAGAATTATGAAACAAATGCAAAGGCGGTTAAAGCTCTATTGGGATATCTAACTGAATCATAATTCGTCAAAGTCATGCAGCTGGATACAGCAAAGGCAATATGGGACAAAATCATTCTAATTTATGAAGGTGATGCAAAGGTAAAAAGTGCTAAACTCCAAACTCTCAGAATTCAATATGAGAATCTAAAAATGCATAATGAGGAGAGCATTGCCAATTTCCTTTTACGTCTTGATGATATTGTAAATCATATGAGAAATCTGGGAGAAACAATAACCGAATCTACTTTGGTTGAGAAAGTTTTAAGATCACTAATGGAAAAATTTGAGTCAAAATTTTCTGCTCTTGAAGAAAAGTAGGATCTTCAAAATCTTACTGTGGTGCAACTTCATGGCATACTAACTGCATGTGAAATGAGAAGAGGAGGACTATTTGAAGTCAAAGAAGCCATCTTTAGAGCTTCTACAAAAGGGAAATAAGTACAAGATACAGAAGGATCAGGGTATATCTCAGAAGAAGATGAGGTAAATTTTGTAAAGAAACTCCAACTTGGCACAGGACGGTTCAGAGGTAAGCTTCCTTTAAAATGTTTTTCTTGTGGAAGAGTTGGTCATTATGCTGCTAAGTGCCTCATAAAGAAACACACGAAAAAGGGAAGGAAGTAGCAAGAAGGAATAAGAATCGGTTTAGCACTAGAAAAAGTTACTATACTCATGAAGACAGTGATGGGTTATCTGATAGTGAGGAAGAATGTGAACAAGATCTTAGACTTCTCATGGCATTTGAAAGGGAATATAGAGAAGAAAAAGATACTTTTATGGATGCATTAGAGGACAATGATTTTCTTGATGAATTCAATCAACTCAAAATATGCTTAGAAGAAAGTAAAATATCCATAGAAAATTTGAAAAATCAGCTTGAAGAAAAGGAGAAACACAATGAGAAATTAGAATGTGAAATAGTAAGTCTAAGAAAAGAAATTGAGAAAGTAAAGACTTTGAATCTTAGATTTGCTAAAGGATCTGAAACCTTAGATGAGATTATTAAGGTACAACATTCTCCTCTTATAAATACAGGTCTTGGATATATCGAAGAATCTTCTCAGGCTTCAGCACCAAATTATCTAAAAGCAGCTACAACGAGTATACAACATTCTACCACTCAGCAAGGGAATAAAGAATATTTACAGGTAAAGCATGATCATCTCAATTAAAAGAACACTAATAGGAATATCTTTCAAAGAAACACCAATCAACAGGTAAATTCAAGTAGAAGATTTCATGATCGCAAAAATTTCTTCTTCAATGGACAATGTTTCTCATGTCACAATTTTGGTCATAAAGTTGTTCAATGTGTTGCATATAAAACCATCATGACAAGAGAAGCAAGAAAGAAAATGATTGATATTGGAACAAAGAAGAATACCTATAACAACTTTTCTCCTCTTCAAAATGAAGTTGAATGTTCTTATTTCAATAACTTTGGCCATGAAGAATCTGAATGCAGGAGCAAAGTTCAACCAAAAGAGCATTTTTCTTCAAGCTCCAAAGTGTGGAAAAAGAAGGAATTACAGGTTGAAAATTGTGGCATAGCTTTATTTGTAGAAGGTGAAGAAAACCAATGGTACATTGATAGTGGATGCTCAAAACACATGACAGGTGACAAAAACAAACTTCTTGCATATAGTTCTCTAGAAAAAGAAAATAATGTTACATTTGGAAATGATACTCCTGCTGTCATTAAGGGAAAAGGGTCTGTTTTTCTAAAAGAAAAGGTGAAAGCTAATAATGTCATGTATGTGGATGGATTAAATCATAACCTGTTAAGTGTAAGTCAAATGTGTGATCAAGGAACTGAAGTTGTCTTTAGTTCAAAAGAATGTGTGGTATGTGATCTTGATACAGGTAAAACAATTATAAAAGGAAAAATAACTCCAAGCAACCTGTATGTATTGAAGAACTGCAAAGAACAATGTTACTTGAGTAAATCTTCAGAAAACTGGCTATGGCATAGAAGGTTGGGGCATCTGAGCTTCTCTCAAATCAACAAATCAAGCAAACTTAAAGCTGTTCGTGATCTTCCCAATATTACTCTACCTGAAAGTATCATATGCAAATCTTGCCAATTCGGTAAGCAAACCAGAGTGAAATTTAATGCCAAGGAAGGATCATCAAGTAAGCCTCTTGAACTCATTCATACTGACATATGTGGACCTGTGAGGAAAAATTCACCATGTGGTGAACAATACTATATCTTATTTATTGATGATTTCTCTAGAATGTGTTGGATTGGGTTGATTAAACACAAAGATGAAGCATTTGAGAAATTTTAGATCTTCAAAGCACTGGTTGAAAATGAATTAGATCTAAAAATCAAGTGTCTTAGATTTTATCGAGGAGGAGAATATACATCAGATGAATTCCTTGAATTTTGTGAACAACATGGCATAAAAAGACAGTTTACTGTAGCTGGCACTCCACAACAAAATGGTGTAGCAGAAAGAATGAATAGAAATATTCAAAAAATGGCTAGAGCTATGCTTGATGATTCCGGAACACTTGACACATTTTGGGGAGAAGCAGCACATACAGCGGTAAATATTCTTAACAAGGCACATGTTCGTGTAAATAGTGATAAAAATCCATATGAACTCTGGTATGGTAATCCTCCCACTATGAAGCATTTTAGAGTTTTTGGAAGCAAATGCTTTATCAAAAATAATTATGAAAAACTTGGAAAGTTTGAACCCAGAGCAGATGAAGGAATACTTCTTGGTTACTCCTCTAGGAGTAGAGCATATAAATGTTACAATAAAAGACTTCAAAATATTGTTGAATGTATTGATGTTGTTATTGATGAGTCTCCTGCAACTCCAAAATAAGAAAACCAAACAAAAGATGAAGACGATGGTGACATATATCCTTCTACATCAAATAGAAATGATATAGACAGTGAACCCAATGAAGAACCTGAAGATGATTTATTTGAAAAAGCTCCATCTAGATATGTTCAAAAGAATCATCCAGAATCTCAAATTTTGGGAGAAAAGGGATCAAGTGTACAAACAAGAAGGACTCTTGTGGGATCTTCCAGCTATCTGGCATTTCTATCCACTATTGAACCACACAATGTCAATCAAGCTAGCAAAGATGAATATTGGATTCAAGCCATGAATGAAGAGCTTGATCAAATTGAAAAGAATCACACTTGGGAATTAGTACCAAGACCTCATGACAAAAATGTCATTGGAACTAAATGGATATTCAAAAACAAGTTAAATGAGAATGGGGATGTTATAAGAAATAAAGCTAGACTTGTTTGCAAGGGGTATGCTCAACAAGAAGGTATAGACTTTGAATAAACTTTTTCTCCTATAGCTAGACTTGAAGCCATAAGAATGTTTCTTGCTTTTTCAAGCTTCCAACAAATCAAAGTTTATCAAATGGATGTTAAATATGCTTTTCTCAATGGTGATCTAGAAGAAGAATTTTATATAGAACAACCAGAAGGATTCATTTTGGGAAATGATGAAAAACTTGTTTGTAAACTTAAAAAGGCTCTATATGGTCTCAAACAAGCTCCAAGGGCATGGTATTATCGTCTTGACAAATATCTTCATCAACAAGGATTTTCAAAGGGGTCTGCTGATAGCAACTTATACACAAAAGCTGAAAATGATAAACTATTGATTGTGGTTGTATATGTTGATGATATCATTTTTGGAAGTAATGAAGAGTCTATGAGTCAGAAATTTGCTTATGATATGCAGCAAGAATTTGAAATGTCTTTACTTGGGGAACTAACATTCTTTCTTGGCTTGCAAGTGCAACAAGAAATAGATGGCATATTCTTATCACAAGAAAAATATCTTAAGCAAATTCTGAAGAAGTATGGCATGGAAGAGTGCAAACCTATAAGTACACCAATGATAACCGGATGTAATCTCAGTTCTCATGATGATTCTCCCACGGTGAATCAACCAGAATACAAATCTATGATAGGAAGTCTACTTTATCTCACTGGGACTAGACCAGACATTATGCATGCAGTTGGGATTGTTGGACGATTCCAAGCTAATCCAAAAGAGTCTCACCTTTAGGCTGTCAAAAGAATATTCAAATATCTACAAGGAAATCAAGACTTTGGACTATGGTATCCAAAGAATGCTGATCTCACTCTTCATGCTTACACTGATGCAGATTGGGCTGGAAATGTTGATGATCGGAAAAGCACTAGTGGTGGTGTATTCTATATGGGGCCCCAGTTAGTATCTTGGTTTAGCAAGAAGAAAATCTCTATTGCCTTATCTACAGCAGAAGCAGAATATGTGGTTGTCGCATCATGTTGCACTCAACTTCTTTGGATGATGCAAACCTTACAAGACATTCAAATCAAATGTTCACCTCCTATCTCCATTATGTGTGATAATACAAGTGCCATCAGTATATCAAAGAATCTTGTTATGCATTCCAAGACCAAGCACATTCCCATCAAGTATCACTTCTTACGTGAACAAGTGCTTGAACAAAAGGTGAAGTTGGAGTATGTTCCCTCCAGAGAACAAGTTGCTGATATATTTACCAAACCTTTACCCAGGGAAGCATTCGAATATCTCAGACAGAAGCTAGGAGTAGTCTCTTCCATGCAGAATATCAGATCTACTTAAATTCAGAAGATTAAATTGAATACACAGATTTCCTGAAGGACAGTCGCGTTTATACGCGAGTTTATACACGAAAAACCGCGTATGGGTGTTTGCTAACAATTTTTTTTCTTTTTTGGTCAGCATTTTTTAGCAGAGCTGTGGTGCTATTGGGTATCTCTGGTGATGTTCCATCTCTCATATTTCTGTTTCAGATGAAGATTCCTTGATGATTTGCTGTTGAAATTGTTCAGGATGCACAGGCTAAGGGGGAGCATTGGTCATGTGGAAAGGATGCATTGTTGGAATTCTAATTATTTGTTGTAGTCTGATCTCATGCTTGAGAATTTTTTATCTTGATTGTATAAGTCATTTCTGTAATTTGATGAAAAATTTCATGTAGAGACCCATGATGTAAACATTGTAATATTCAGTCATGCAAAGACTTATTCCATTTTGTAAACCCACTTGGTTGGGTACTTGAGTCACATATGTAAATACACTTGGTTGGATCATTGATGTAAGTATGAGTCCTTGGTGATAGGAAAGGTCATAGAGTCATGTACTTCATTAAAAAATATGTTTGAAGATTCAGCATTAACTCAGGGGGAGCAAGCATGGTAACTTCAGTGCACATCAGATCTACAGAGCTCTTCTTTCTACAAGAGAAGAAAAACCTTGTTTAGTTTTGATCCGCCCTTTTCCCTTGATGTCAAAGGGGGAGAGTATCATGGTGTTTGAATAATGGTTATAATCAATGTATCTATCTGTTGTGGTGATCAAACACCATCATGGTTTCCATCAAGTCCAAAGGGGGAGATTGTTGGAAATATGATGCAATGTGTTGTCCTTGATGGAAACCTACTTGATGAGTTGCCTATGAAAAGAAACCTATGTGTTAAATATGTAAGGATGATGTAGCTACAGATTAGTTCAGATGCAAAAAAGAAATAAATTCCAGTAAGTTCCAGAGTAATGATGAATTAGATATGTCACAAAGCATACGCAGGTTTGTAAAGGAAAAGTAGCGTATGTACGCGGAAAAGTATGTACCAAGTAGCGTATGCCTATTTGCGCTCTAAATTTATAAAACCAGGGGACATTACCATGGTATTGGCCCATTGTATTGAGCACTGGATTATCTATTTGATCCCGTCCAAGAATACCATCAGTAGTTGAGTGGTTTTGACTCATGGTATTGACAAAGGCTAAATCTATATAAGGAGAAGAAGATCATAGTGCAAGAGTGTGCAAGTGTAAGGGTTGTTAATGAATAAATCTCTCTAAGGAATATCTGCATGGATGAACTCTGGTATTAATTTTTAGATCTGAATCTATGATGCACCTATGGATATGATGAAGGTTCAAGATCTCTAGATCTAGAAATGATGAATCTCTAGGATGATCTACAAAAGAAGTGATGAAGACTTGGCACAAGTCTGATGAAGAAATTGAAGAAATATGGGTAAGTTTATAGATCTGGTCTGTTCTGCAAAGTTTATGTTGGGAAAAATACTGAGAGGGGGGGGTGAATCAGTATTTAGGACTTAATCAAAAACTTTTTTCTTTTCCATTCACTAAAACCCATACGCTACTTTACTGAAGCTAACTAGCGTATACACGCAGATATCCTTCATAAAACTCATGTATACACAGAGATCTTGTTATGCCATTAATTCTTCACTTATATCATTCCATCATTCATTCATTAGATGTTCAATAAACTGTAAACATGTGCAGTAAGAACAGAATAAATCATCACACATAAGCAACATACATGAAAACCAGGATTTTAGGTGGAAACCCAAGTCGGGAGAAAACCATCGCTGCTGTTGTCTCAACCTTCAATATTTTATTGTAGAGAAAACATCTTACAACTATGTGCTGGTGCAGACTCATACCAGCACGCAGGCACCCACCTGCTCTCGTTTACTAGCCTCTCCTAGAAGGGAGCTACAACCCCCTGACTGAAGGCTACAGCCCTTAGCACCACCATGGACCACGTTTCATCAATTTTCACACTGGATCCAAAGCTTCCTTTAGAACAAAACTTGCAGGCCACGTTTCATCATATTTTCAGACTGGACCCACTCCATACATTTGAGCTCAATCATACATCATCAACAGATAGCAGTAACACAGCAGAACAGATCAGACATTTGATACTTCATACTTCAGCAAACCCTAATCTTCATACGCGCTTTCCTTTCACTGATCCTGCGTATATATGCACCTTCGACCATACAAACCCACGTATACTTCTGTACATATTACAGAGCTAATTTTACTGTCCATACGTGCTTTCTCTTTAGCAAACCCGCGTATATACGCGCTTACTCTGCGGTGAACTAGCGTATAGTTCTTCAGACATTTAGGTCATTGCAATTCTTCAGAACAGATACATCACTCAGATTTTACCCTTTACTTCAAACAGATGTTCTCCTCATCTCAGATCTAATCATTCCATAAACATATCTAGCAGATACAAATACATTCCAGATATAGATTCCCTTCTTCATCATTTCTTCGTTGGTGCATTATGCATTCAGATATTTCATTCAACTGTAGCCCTTTCCATTCAGATATGCTTCAGAGATAAGTATTCATTCAAGCTTAGACTTCTTGCAAACATTTGCACAATGAATTTCTTCTCCTTATATAGGTTTACCCTTTATCAATACCGTGAGCCAAAACCACATTACTTTCGATGGTATTCCTGGATGGGGTCACATAGATGAATCATTACTCAATAAAATGGGTCAATACCATGGTGGTTACCCCTGGATTTACATATTTAGAGCACTTTTTCCCATACGCGACTTGGCACGTTATTTCCCGCGTGCATACGCTACTTTGTCTAGACAAATCTGCGTATGCCTTGAGACATACTCTTTTCATCATGTTCTAGCACATACTGACATTCCTTCCATCATTACCTTCTGTACTCATTGTATATACATCAAATTTACATCATTTAACAAGTTCATCAAGACATATTCCATTAGGGACAACTTCATCAAGTAGGTTTCCATCATCTTTATCAAGTGGGTTGCCATCAAGGACAACACTCAGCATCATATTGCCAACAATCTCCCCCTTTGGACTTGATGGCAACCACGATGGTGTTTGATCACCACAACAGATAGATACATCAAGAATACAATGACACCATGTCACTCTTGACCCCATTCTTTCTCTTTATTCAAACACCATGTCACTCTCCCCGTTTGACATCAAGGGCAAAGGGCAGACCAAAACCAACACAAGGTTTTGTCTCCTCTTGTAGAAGGAAACATTCTACAGATCTGATGTACACTGAAGTGACTATGCTCCCCCTGAGTTCATGCTGAACCTACAAACATATTTTTCAATGAATTACATGACTCTATGACCTTCCTATCACCAATGACTCATACTTACATCAAAGATCCATCCAAGTGGATTTACATATGAGACTCAAATACTCAACCAAGTGGGTTTACACATCTCAACTCAACTACCCAACCAAGTGGGTTTACAAATTTGACTCAGCTACCCAACCAAGTGGGTTTACAAATTTTGACAAGTCCTTACATGACTGAACATTACAATTTTACATCATGGGTCTCAACAAGACCTTTTTATCAAATTACAAGTATAACTTTTTATGACCAATACCAGAAAGACCTCAAGAGAGAGATCATATTTCAGAATCATCATAATGCCAACAATTCATTATACTCAGCAAGACTAGTGCTCCCCCTGAAAATGTGCATCCAAACATCCTTTCCATATGTCCAAGGCTCCTCCTTAGCTTTTGCAATCTGAATACTTTTAACAGCAAGTCATCAGTAACAATCTCTGCATGATCTGTCCGGATCTCCGAATCATAAGACTTCCATCATATCCAAAAGATATTCTTCATCAAATAAGAAATCCGGGCTCATCCATAATCTTCAACATAAGAAACCATGTATAATTTCATTAGCATGAGTATAACCAGAATAATGTTAACAGTACAATCATTAGCAATCAGACTGATGCTCCCCCTGAACCTCTGCTCCTGATCTTCAGCTGTCATCCCAATTCTCTTATCATCAATGCATATGCAACTGTGTTTGTTAGAACTCACGTGTATACATGGCTTTAGTTAACTAAACCCGCATATGGAAAGTGGATTATAGAAAATTTCACATTCCTCCATCTCCCCCTGAATTTGTCCTTCCTGTACCTGTCTTCTTCATGTCAGATGCTCTGTCAGCAATAATCATAACCAGATTTTCCAAATCAACCATGAGAATCATCATACATCGCTCCCCCTGTGACGATACATTGCAAATCCCTATAATGTATCTCACTTCATTCTGCAGTCATTAAGAGAAGTAAGCTTCAGAAGCTGATGACTGCAGTAGGGTTAGTATTCCCTACGTTTTTGACCGGTGCCTCTTCTTTTTCCATCTTTGCTTGTGACATTTTATAGGGTGCTGGAAATTATTAGATCTGTTCATCATACTTATCCTGCAATTAGTAGCCTTATGACCAAATGAGTTACAATAGAAGCAGCATCCCTGAAAGCAGCCTTTCTTTCTATGCAATTATTTACCAATCAGATCCCTTTCTTTTGTGAAACTATCATCATCCATGCTAGATGCCATGAGTATTCGTAGATTGTGGTCAAAGCCTTATTCATCCTCACTTGACACTTCATCATTATCTTCATTTGTATAGTAACTCTTTCCCTTTTCAAATGTTTACCCTTTACCATGATTTTCTTCATAAGGACATTTAGCAGCATAATGACCAACTCTTCCACAATTAAAACATTTGAAGGGAAGCTTACCTTTGAATCTTCCGGTTCCTAGTTGAAGTTTTCTCACAAAATTTGCTTCTTCTTCTTCTGATATATAATTTGATTCTTTGACAACTTCCTTTTCCTTTTCACATGCCTTAAAAGCAGCTTCTCTGTTTTGAGAGGGACCTCATTTTCTTATTTCAAAATCAGTCAGGATACCATGTAGTTGAAAATAGTCAGAGTTTTCAGATCTTGCTTTTCTTCATGATCAGACACTTTAGATTCAAATTTTGAAGTCAAAGATCTTAAGACCTTTTCTACCAGAGTAGTATTGGTTATGGTTTCACCCAAATTTCTCATTCGATTTACAATATCATCTAAACGTAAGAAGAAACTGGCAATACTCTCATCACTATGCATCTTCAAATTTTCATATTCAATTCTAAGGGTTTGGAGCTTTGCACTTTTTACCTTTGCATCACCTTCATAGCTTAGAATTATTTTGTCCCATATTTCCTTTGTTGTATTCAGCTACATGACTTTGACAAATTCTGATTCAGTTAAGCTACCTGTTATAGCGTTGACCGCTTTTGCATTTGATTCATAATTCTTCCTTTCAGTTGGATCTGTTGGTGTAGCAACATGATATTGATATCCTTGTTCAACCATGGCCCATACATCTGCTCCCATAGACTGAAGATAAGATCTCATCCTCATTTTCCAAAATAATAGATTACTTCCATTGAATAGAGGTGGCCTTATAGAAAATACTCCTTCGCGACTTCCCATTGCGACGAATCTCCTTCAAGAAATCAAGCTTCTGCAGAAGGACTTGCTCTGATACCAATTGTTGGGAAAAATACTAAGAGGGGGGGGGGTGAATCAGTATTTAGGACTTAATTAAAAAAAAATTTCTTTTCCATTCACTAAACCCATACGCTACTTTACTGAAGCTAACTAGCGTATATACGCGGATATCCTTCATAAAACTCGTGTATACACAGAGATCTTGTTATGCCATTAATTCTTCACTTATATCATTCCATCATTCATTCATTAGATGTTCAATAAACTGTAAACATGTGCATTAAGAACAGAATAAATCATCACACATAAGCAACACACATGAAAACCAGGATTTTAGGTGGAAACCCAAGTCGGGAGAAAACCACCGCTGCTGTTGTCTCAGCCTTCAATATTTTATTATAGAGAAAACATCTTACAACATATGTGCTGGAGCAGCCTCCTACCAGCACGTAGGCACCCACCTGCGCTCTTTTACCAGCCTCACCTGGAAGGGAGCTACGACCCCCTACTCTCGTTTACCAGCCTCACCTGGAAGGGAGCTACAACCCCCTGACTAAAGGCTACAACCCTCAGCACCACCACGGACCACGTTTCATAAATTTTCATACTGGATCCAAAAGCTTCCTTTAGAACACAACTTGTAGGCCACTTTTCATCATATTTTCAGACTGGACCCACTCCATACATTTGAGCTCAATCATACATCATCAACAGATAGCAGTAACACAGCAGAACAAATCAGACATTTGATACTTCATACTTCAGCAAACCCTAATCTTCATATGTGCTTTCCTTTCACTGATCCTGCGTATATACGCGCCTTCGACCATACATATTACAGAGCTAATTTTACTACCCATACGCTCTTTCTCTTCAGCAAACCCGCGTATATACGCGCTTACTCTGCGGCGAACTAGCGTATAGTTCTTCAGACATTTAGGTCATTGCAATTCTTCAGAACAGATACATCACTCAGATTTTACCCTTTACTTCAAACAGATGTTCGCCTCATCTCAGATCTAATCATTCCATAAAAAGATCTAGCAGATACAAATACATTCCAGATCTAGATTCCCTTCTTCATCATTTCTTCATTGGTGCATCATACATTCAGATCTTTCATTCGACTGTAACCCTTTCCATTCAGATATGCTTCAGAGAGAAGTATTCATTCAAGCTCAGACTTCTTGCACCCATTTGCACAATGAATTTCTTCTCCTTATATAGGTTTACCCTTTATCAATACCATGAGCCAAAACCACATTACTTTCGATGGTATTCCTGGACGGGGTCACATAGATGAATCATTACTCAATACAATGGGTCAATACCATGGTGGTTACCCCTGGTTTTACATATTTAGAGTGCTTTTTCCCATACGTGACTTGGCACGTTATTTACCGCGTGCGTACGCTACTTTGTCTAGACAAATCCGCGTATGCCTTGAGACATATTCTTTTCATCATGTTCTAGCACATACTGACATTCCTTCCATCATTACCTTCTATACTCATTGTATATACATCAGATTTACATCATTTAACAAGTTCATCAAGACATATTCCATCAGGGACAATTTCATCAAGTAGGTTGCCATCATCTTTATCAAGTGGGTTTCCATCAAGGACAACACTCAGTATCATATTGCCAACAGTTTATCTTTTCCAGATCTATACACTAGTTTGTCTCGGTAATAGCGCATATATACGCGGCTTCGCTTCATGAAAGGCGCGTATGGAAGTTAGGGTTTTTGAAGAGTAAAATACACAAAAGTATACGCGGTTTGATGTGCAGGAAAGCGCGTATGTACACGGCTTCAGTAAAGCAAAGTAGCGTATGCTATTTGAATCAATGTCTGTTCAGGGTTGAGTTTGTATCTGCATATCTATTCTGAAGTCTGGGTTTTAATGAATACTTCAGTCAGAAGTATTTTTTCATGGAATGGGTAACATTTTATTGATTGATCTGAATTAATAATGTACCTATGAAGAAAATGATGAAAAGGGATCTCTAGATCTGAAACGACTATGTCTGTTTATGGAATGTTTAGATCTGTGATCTGGTGAATCTTTGCTGAAGTAGAGGGTGAAATCTGAGTTATCTGTTCTGAAGAGATGCATAGTTATAGATCTATATGAATGTTCATCTCAGCAAAATCACATATATACACAGGTTAGTTTCAGAAAAAGTGTGTATATGCAGGTTTTTCTCTGTTAAAGTGCGTATATACACAGGTTCAGTGAAGTAAAGGCGCGTATGGAATCTAGGGTTTCGTTGAAGTGTGTGGAATGAAATTTCTGATCTGTTTTGTTGTTTTACTGCTATCTGTCAATGATGTATTCATACAGTTCTAGGTTGTTTGAATGTTGAATATGCTACTGGTTATGTTGATTGAAGATCAAGTTGTTGGTTGATTGGTTGATGGAGTTATAAGTTTCAGCTTGATGTATGGAGTGGGTCCAGTCTGAAAATCTGATGAAAAGTCGCCTACAAGGTATGTTGTGTGAAAGTTGTTGGATCCAGTATGAAAATTAATGAAACATGGTCCATGGTGGTACTGAGGGTCAAAGCCTTCAGTGAGGGGGTTGGAGCTCCCTTCCAGTAGTGGCTGGAGAACAATAGAAGGTTGCAGCCTTCTGCAGGTGGGTGCCTGCGTGCTGGTATGAGTCTGCACTAGTACAAAATTGTAAAAAAAATTCTTTATAATAAATATTGAAGACAGAGATGACAGCAGTGGTGGTTTTCTCCCGTATTGGTTTTCCACCTTAAATACTGGTGTTCATGTGTGTTGCTTATGTGTGATGGTTTATTCTGTTATTACTGCACATGTTTACTGCTTACTAAACATCTGATGAATGAATGATGCACTGATCTAAGTAAAGAATTAAATGCATAATAAGATCTCTGGACATACGCAAGTTTTATTAAGGATATCCGCGTGTATACGCGATTTTGGTTCAGTAAAGTAGCATATGGTTTTAAGAGAAAGAAAAAGTAAAAAGTTTTCAGTTAGCTCTAAACACTGATTCACCCCCCCCCCCCCCCTTCAGTATTTTTCCCAACATAATTTAATTCAGTGGAGGAAATATTTTTGCTAATAAAATAGATAGCATAAGGATAGTGATCTTCCCTTTTTCCAAAAACTGCTCCTAGTGCAATGTCTGAAGCATCAGTACATATGTGAAATGACAGGCACCAGTTTGGTCCTCCCAACACCGAAGCGGTAGACAATCTGTCTTTTACTATCTGAAAGGCCTGTTGACAGTTGACATTCCATAAAAATTCAGCATCCTTATTTAATAACTTAAATAATGGTGCTGCAATATTAGTAAATTTTTTGATAAAACGACGATAATAACCTGCATGGCCCAGAAAAATTCTTACCTCTTTTTGCGAACTAGGAAAGGGAATACATGAGATTACCTCAATTTTTTCCGAATCAACTTTAATTCCTTATAATGACACATGATGGCCCAGAACAATTCCCTTTATTTGCATCATTCTGCACTTGTCACTGCTAAGGGCCCAGTTTGCTTCTTAACAACGAATCAACACTTCTTCTAAATTGGGCAAAGCTTGACCGAAATCATCTCCATAAACTGTGAAGTCATCCATGTATACTTCTACATGATCATGGACCAAATCAGAGAAAATGGTGAGTACAGCTCTTTGAAACGTAGTTGGGGTATTACAATGACCAAAAGGGAGGACTCTATATGCATAAGTTGCACAAGGGTATGTAAATGTGGTCTTTTCCTGATCTTCTTCAGCTATCTGAATTTGATTATATCCACTATACCCATCTAGAAAAGAGAAGTATTTCTTACCTGAGAGTGTGTCAAGTACCTGATCGATGAAGGGTAGAGGAAATTAGTCGCGCAATGTGGCCTTGTTTAGTTCTCTGTAGTCAACGCAGATATGCCACTTTTCATTCTTTTTCGGCACCACCACCAGAGGTGACACCCATCTACTGTCTGAAATAGGATAGATGAAGCCCGCAACTAGGAGTTTCTGGAGCTCTTACTTGACAATCTCTTTCCATGCTGGGTTCATTCATATTTATGGCTGTCAAATGGGTCTCATCTCTTCGTTAGTGTAAATGTGATGGATTCAGGTGTCTGGATGGATGCCTCGCATGTCAAGGTAATCCCAAGAAAATGCTCCAGATTTCTCACGAATCATATCCATCAATTGTTTCTTTTGTTTCATGGTCAATTCGGCACCGATGTGTAAGGTTATTCCTTTAGTGATTTCCACAGGCTCTATGGTGAGTTCATGGTTCTCCTCTATTACGAAAAAATATGCGAACACAGCTGGATGGCAAGCTTCCTAGAACTCATCACTGAAAACATGATGGTAACCATTAAAATAAATTGGATAATCAATACAAGAACTGTGAGATAAAAACGGGTGCAAGATATGTTCATCAGACTGTTCCTGGAGACCTCTAGACTATTCTAATGTCAGCAAAGGAAACATAAAGTCTTCATCTTCGTAGGGGCTCTCGAGCCATAATGGTACTTCTGCAGCTGTCTGAGCAGGGGGGAAAATAGACAAAGCTTGGCTAGTGGAACCATTGGAAATGATCATTTCTCCATTTCTTCACCCTATGACGGCATCACCAGTTGCCAACCAAGGGTGTCCCAGAAGTACAGGATGTCCAGGTCTCGAGGTTTTTGGAGAAATGACAATAAAATCTATAGGGTATTTCTAGGAAGCTATAGTGACCACTATGTCTTCTAGGGTTCCTATTGGTTTGATGACGGATTTGTCTGCCATTTCTAGAATGATGGGGGTGGGTTTAGGCCCTGAAAACTGCAAATATGTCATAGTCTCATATGTCATGGCATTTATTTCCACCCCTAAGTCTACAAGTGTGTCTAGCAGAAGTACTCCGTTTATTTCAATGGTGACAATGGGATTCCCCAGGTCCTGATACTTCGCAGGCAAGTCAGAAATCATGGTGGACATTTGGCTCATGATTTTTATGCTCTGGTTCTTATGCCCTTTCCTACTTGCCTTCTTGATGCAAATATCCTTGACAATTTTGGTGTAAATAGGGATGTCTCTGATAGCTTGCAAGAGTCGAATTTTAATGCAGACATTCCTTAATTCATCTTCTAGGTTATATTCCAAAGGAGTCCCTTCCTTCTTTACAAGGAGTATTTCTGGGTAGGGTGGCTCATTTGATTATTCTTCTTGTATTTGTTTTTTTTTTCATTTTGCATATGGTTTTCAGATTATGTGGATGGGACCTCCTCCTCTATTGCAACAGCTGATTTCCCGTTATTAACTGTTTTCCCTTAGCGTAACTGAATTTCGTTCATGGGGATGGCAGTGATCATGTATGTAGGGAAAGGCTGGATGTTTATGTTCCGTGCAGGTTGAGGTGGTCTATTGTTGTTTGGGTTCGGTACGGGTTATGCAGGCAATAATGTAGGGCGAGGTGGGTTTGGAGGTGCCTACGAAGATGATGATGGGTCAGATGGTGCAGGTAAAAGTTGATGCAAGGGAGGGGATGGCAGCAATGGTTGTTGATAGGTGTGAGGGTTATACCCTGGTTGATAGGATTGCATGGTTGGGTTGTACCCTTGATAGGTGTGAGGATTATACCCTTGTTGATAGGTCGAGGTGCTTGGCATATTCGGGTAGGGTGCATAGAACTAGCTCTGTGGATGATAAGGGTTGGTATAAGGGTTTGCCCTCTAGTTCTGGTTCCATGGAGTGTTTTGAGTTCGAGGAGCAGCCCAAGGAGGATAAGCTGGCTGGAAATTCCAGGGTTGAGTTTGACTCTATCCTTGGGGACTAGGTTTTGGGAACATGTTCTGATTGGGGCCTCTCCAAAAGGGATTTTTACCTACTTGTGATGGATCATTTGTTTCAGCATTCCATTTATAGATGGCCTGTAGACTAGGAAGAGATGGGAATTTACCGATAGCATGTTCTAAGGAAAAAATTCCACAAACCTCAATATTGTTGATGGGACACTCTCTTTCCATATGCTTTTTCCTACATTTGGGACAAAAGATTGCCATAGCAGCCCTTTTGTCTTCTTGTTTCTTCTTATGTTTCATTGTGTCGAGCCGGTTTCCAATGGTGTTTAAGATGTCAGTTTTAAAGTCTTGCAGCAAGTTCCCTAGTTCGACCCTAGTGGCAGTAATAGAATTAGGTTTCGTGTGTCTAGGTGCAGTGTCTCGGAGACTATCACGCAGCTTCCTGCCTACTTTAGCCTGGCTTCTAGAATAGGTTCGACAAAGTTTAGCTATTTCAGCAAAACATTTTTTGTAAATGTCCCCGTCACTTAAGAGTTTTAGAGTCTCGATGCATTAGTCTCTTAATCCCTTTAGAAAGACTGTTTTTACCGTTTTCCTCTAGATGGGCTCCTCGGGATTTGTGAAATGATAAAGGAAGCGCTCAATATATTCTTCCAGGCTTTGATCATCTAGTTGTTGCATTCTTAGAATATCATTGAGGTCTCTAGTTTTGCAGAAATCCTAGTATTTCTTAAGGAATATAGATTTCATGTCATCCCAAGTGTATATGGTGTTTTCTCCTAAGCTCATAAACCATCGAAGTGCGGCGTCTTTTAGGGTGGCTGGGAACAATTTCAGTTTGTGTACATCATCGTAGTAATTATGGCTTCTGCACAGAATATCAAATTTGAAAATAAAAGCATTAGGATCCTCGGAGGACTTACCATAAAATAGCGGCAGGGAAGTCATTAGAATTCTCTTCATTGTGATGTTTCTGGTGATGTCGAGGATAGGAAACCTGAGGGTAGTTTCTTCGTCATCGTCATCTAGTCCCCCTCGTGGTCCATCAGTGTTTTCTCCCCTTCAACCATTCATGTTTCCTCCAAAGAAAGTTGGTCCTTCCTCTTCTTCATGATTCCCCTCGTTGTTTTTGTTCTCACCTTCATTTTTTTCCATATTGGTGTTGATGTTGGTGGAAAAAGAGCCAATGGACATCCTTACTTCTTCTTGGCTTGCAAGTTCTGCTTCCAAAACTTCCTTTCCACTAGTACTCCCTTTTTCGTGTTTATTACCTGCATAACGATCAACAGGGTTAGTTAATGGAGCTTTTACGAAACCAAAATTTTCAAGAAATTGAGAACTAGAAATAAATCTACCTTTATTATCCCTAGGTCTACTTCTATGCATAAGGAAATAAGAATAAATTTGAGAACAAGCAGTAATCAGTCAAAATTTGGAGCAACCCCACAAAAGTGGATGCGTGGCTCTTCACTCACATCTTACCGTACTCTCTTTGCCCTCTGACAAGCCTGCAAGATCTCTGAAACTTCAGAAAATAATGATTACCTGAATCTTGGAATTATAGCTTCCCCGGCAACGGTGCCAAAATGTTGTGTGGAATAACTGTCGAATTAATTCACCAATATTTATGTATCAATCCAAGCTCGTAAACACAAGCTATACTGCGCTCTCAATATTTAGCTCTTAGAGTCGAAGTTTTCACGATTCCTTATGTTGTTTAATTCAAGTGTTACACCATTTTTTGGTCATCTAACCCATTATCGTTAGAGGAACCCAAGTACACCATGTAAGACTAATTTTACCCCAAGTAAAATCGCTTTCACCACATTCGTTTACATTTCTTGGTCATATTTAACCCAAAACAAGGTAATCAATTAAATAAATCATTATTTATTTAATTATTTCCTAAGAATAAGTTATTTAAATCATTATTTAAATACTATTCATAGTTAAATTTGACTAAATCATTTTTAAATAATTAAATAAACCATTATTTATTTAATTATATTCCCCTCATTTCCCTTAAATAATAAATAAATCATTTATTTATTTATTTATTTATTATTTATAAATAAAGGAATTGACCCAAGTCAAACACCCTTTTCCCTCCAACAAATATAATAAAATATTCCTAAAGGTTGATTCTAGAATGTGATTAATAATATTTTATTCATGCACCGAGTTCTAGAACACCCCAATATTTTGTTATAAATAGAAGGGTTTTCCCCATTCATTAGTAACCTCCATTGCATTAGATTACACTAGATCTACTCTAGGTGACCATTTCCATTTGTTTGCATTTTGAACTCCCATTGAGTTCCATGTTTGTTAGGGTTTTCCACATTAACCAAAGAGAGGAATTTTAGATCTGAAACACTGAGGACTTCCAAGAACCCATCCCACTGAGGAGAACTAGAAAACACCTTTCTTGTTTTCCTCTCAGGTGCCCCATTCTTTAATATAATATAAGATTCTTTTTATACATTGTTCTTGTCTTGTTCATTGGATGCATGGAGCCATTTTATATCTTATCTGCTTAATATCTTTTATGCTTAGATCTAATTTTATGTAGCAAACTTAAATATATTTTGCAGCCATACTTGATGTTAGGGCTACTTGATATGCATAGCTAAAGTGATATTTTACGACGAAAGAATCATACTAACAATTGGCGACTCCACACGGGTTTTCTTTTGAGACCGCTGTTGTTTTATCTATTCCTGCATATCCAGCTGTTTTAGATCCTAGGTTTTCTCTTCCATTTTTTGTTTTTCCTATTTTAATGGTGATTTTCACCCCTAAAACCATTAAACGGTCAAATTTTTAACTTCCATGTGTTTCTGGCCTTATTGCGCAGGTGACCAACATCAGCCGCAGCTGAGACGACAAATTTTTCTGAAATCTACCCCCAAGAGTACCGGAAGTGCAGGTCGCACTTTTTGGCTGAAAAATTGCGTCCCAGGTCGTGGAAAACAGCCCAAAAAGTGCGACCTGAGCGAAAAAACAGGTCAAAAACTGCGACCTGGACTTTTTTCTGGAATTTTTCTGAAATTTTTCTGGGTTTTTTCTAAACCTCTGTCAGGGTTGTCTAACCTCCATCTTCACCTGTTTAGACCTATTCTTACTCCGTTGAGTGGGAATCTAGCCCCTTAGGGCTTCAGTATCCTCCATTTTTTGTGGGAGAGCTTTCTTTGTTTCAGAAGTCTGAATTTCCAGAGTTTCAGCCTTATTTTTCTCAAATCTGATACCTCCGTTTCAGATCCTTTTAGATCAGCTCTGCTCCCTCTCAAATCACCTCATATCATTTTGTTTGGGTTCATTTCTAAGGCCACTGCCTTGTCTCTTCTAGTTTTAGCTGATCTCATCCTTTTTAGCAGCAACCTTGCCTCTGCCTCTTTGTTGTTTTCTGCACCACTTTTTCGCAAGTTTCTCCTTTAGATCCCGGTCCCTCTCGACATTTGATCTATTGGCCTCTTTTTCGCATGATTTGCTTAGTATTTTCCCTCTTATAGACTAGTTTTGAGAGACCCGCCTTCTTGGGTTATATTGATGCATTGGTAGCTGTTAATTTTCTGTTCTTTTAGTTTTATTTACTGCAGATTTATTTTCAGTTACACAACACACTTTTTCTTTTACTCTCAAAACGTCTAGGTTTAAACAATTAAAATTAACGCATGCCACACATTGACCCTAAGTGAAGAAGCGCCTGGTTAACACCGCCTGGCAAAAACTTTAAAATCAATTGTCACTGCACCTCTCTGCCCTCGACCTCACTTGATTTTATCCCTGCCCTTGTCGGTTTTTTCTTCTTCCCATCATCATTGCGCCCCCAAGGCACCTTTCTCGGAGACTTCTTGGCCTTCACCCTCAGTTTCCGCTTGTTCGAATTCCTCCTTCCCGTCATCATCGAGTAAGTCTTTCCTAGAGTCTGCACTCCGACTCTTCCTCTGATTGTTTGAGTTCTCCCCCTCCTCTTGGTTCTCCCCCTGTCACTTTCACCATGTCTAATTCAGGGCCTACCACCAGCAGTAACCCCAGTAATATTGCTGGGTATATTTCCAGTGGAACCACCTCGGGACCTACCTCGACTTCCCCATTACTCCCTTATATGGCTGGTCTCAGTCTCCCCGATTTCAATAAGTTGATCAATGACCCTATCCGCCACGATGTTGGTTGGCCTCCTATGCCCACCAAGCTCCCCTCCAACATTCCCAAGTTCGAAGGCCTTGCTGGTGAAGATCCCTCTAACCATATCTGATATTTCCACATGTGGTGTTCATCCATTTCCCTTACCGATGATTCCATCCGTCTTCGGTTGTTCCAACGCACACTTACAAGCGAAGCTTCTAAGTGGTATGTTGACCAGCCCACCTCTTCCCATACCACCTTTGCAACCCTTTCCCGCGCCTTCTTATCTTATTTCCAGCTTCCCCCTCGTTATGACAACGGTATCGAACTTTTGAATTCTTTCCGTCAATCGTTTGCAACCTGCTTATTCGATCATGTTAAAGAATGGTGGCAAAGAAAGAGCCTATGTCAAGCCCCTACCTTCAAAGACCGTGTCTACATGGACTGGTTCCTTAGATCTCTCTTACCCACCATCGGAAAAGATGTTGCATCCCATTTTCCTCAAACCGAAGAAGCCGCCCTCCAAATAGCCTTGAAATATGACCTGATCTATGCTCAATCTGGTTATGTTTATACTGTCCTTCCTGACCTCCCCAGACCCGGTGGCACTAACACACCGGGGGCACCTCATGCCACCGACGGTATTTTTGGAGCTCTCTCTCATCCCTTCGCTCAACCTCCCATGACCTATGGTTTTCCTAGGGGAGGGGGCACCACCTCTTGCACTTCTCCCCCTCTCGGTAGCACGCATCCAGGATTCGGCATGCCTCCTCTTTCTGCCCAACCTCCGATTTACCACACTGTTACCCAACATCATTATAATCCATACCCACAGCCTAGTACTCCAGCTCCTCCAACATTTACACCCCCACCTCCCTTGTCTTCTCATCCCCTGCAACAGCAGTCACCACCCCCTCAAGAGAAGGTGTATGCACAACAGGTATTTGTAGCTACCCAACCACATCACAAATCGGTAACCACTCAACCTCGTCCATCTGGTACCTCTGATTACCAGATCCTCATGATGAACTCTGACCAACCTACAACCGTCGACCTTAACCTTCAAACTCTGTCCAGTCTATACCCCCAGCCTGTTGCTCCATATGTCCCCAAGTCACCTTCTTATGGTTCTACAGAGCCTCTTTTGACAACTAATAGTCCCTTGCTTATCCCTCCGCCCAAATCCGAGGTTCATACCAAGATTCCTAAGGGACCATTACGCCGAAATGCTGCTTCTAACCGAGCTGCCCATGCATATAGCATAGTAGATGAGCTGGCCCAATCTCCTGCTGCCATTTCAACGCTAGAACTCCTCCAGTCATGGCCTTCTTAAAGAAAAGCTCTACTATCTGCCCTGGGTGCTGTAGATCCCGCAGATGACCAATTGATTGTTTTCGACACCCATCAGTCAGAGTCTCCTCCTCTTCCTACTTCCGTAGCTTTCCAAATCCCAGTCAAAATCCGGAATGCTCACATTTCCCGGTGTATCATTGATGAGGGGGCATCCACCTATGTGATGTCCGCTTTGGTTTTCAAACAACTCGGATCTCCTGATTTGGCCCTTCCCACGATCACTCTTCGTGCGTGGGATGGCCATTCCTCCTAGCCCATCGGCCTTTTCCATAACTGTCCTATCACCCTTGCGGGCAAGACTGTTTGTGTTGACGTTGAAGTTATCAACGCCCCTCTTGACTATAACATTATTTTCGGGTGTAGTTACACCTATGCCATGTCTGACGTCCCATCCGCAGTCCATCGCAAGATGTTTTTCCCTCATAATGGAAAGATTTTCACCATTGACCAATTGACATATCATGAGCCAAAATCTCAGACTTCCCCTGAGTCGATCATCTCTTCTGTAGCCAATAAGCCAACCATCGATTCTTTGACCAGTGTCCCCCCCCAGCATCTACAAAGACTCCTCCTTTCTTGGAACCTTCCCTGGTCTCCCTCCTCCTCTTGTCTCGGATCCCAGCTCAGCAAATGTTTGCATGATGCAATCGTCTCGGTCCGACCTCATGTAGCTCGCTTCAGCTAGTCAGCAACCTCAACCTCGCCCGCCGCAACCTGCTCCTAGCCCTTCGCCTCAGCCTGCCAGACCTCTCCCTTCTGAACCTTCTCCTACCGCTGATACCCATGCATCTCTCTACCCTCCTGGGTCAGTTCCAGCAGGTCTCAACCATCTTGGAGCCATCCCTCCTAGCCATTACCCCACTGGTCAGATACCGTTCCTCGCTCCCCCACCAGCAATGTACACGGTACCTGTCATGGCCACCCTCTCTCTTCCTAACCTGACCCTTGGGATTCCTGTCTGGTACCTTAATCCTCCAGCTGCTACCTCGCCTAGTCAACCCAAACCTTATCTTGCTTTGACCCTGGTTCAACCGGTTCCCATGACTTCTCCCACTGCAACAGTGCCTCATTCACCTCAACAGGGTCCACCTCCTGTTGCTACTGCTTCAGGTAAGAATGGCAAAGCTCACAGGGGGGCATCAAAGGACAAGGCTGGCCTGACAAACCCTGCCCCTCCTCAGCCTCCAAAGCCTACCATCCAGTGTGCTTTGTGTGATGTTATCGGTCACGCCACCCATACCTGTCCGGAATTGCCTCATCTCAAGCCCATGGTTAATGTCGCGTTCTCTGGAGCCTTTGTTTCTTCCGCAACTGCGGCCACGAACCCTAAGCCTATTCCCACCAACCACCCCTGTGCTTTGTGTGATCTCCCTAGCCATTACACCCACCTTTGTTCCCGCCTCAAGGACTTCCACACCTCTCTATCCACGGTCTGCCAATTTGAGGCCAAGTGCAATGAGTCCCCCTCTCCCCTATTCGCACATTTTGCTTCGGTAGAACTACCAGGCATGACTGCTCCCATTGACATCCCCCCTCCTGATTTCAAGCTGACAGAGCCTTCGTCCACCATTTTCTACCTATCATCATCCATGAGACCCTCGGGGAACATTCCCTCTGAATCCTCCCCTGTTGTTTCACTTGACCTTCCTCCGGTGATCACCTTGGGCTCAACATCGGTAGATCCTTTATCTACTTACTCCTCTATCACCCCTTGTGACAACACACATGTGAACCTCTCTTCTCATAATGATGACTCAGATGGTCTTTCTCCCACCAGTCACCCCATCTTCTATCACGATGACAACAGTATGGAAGAAATAACCACCCCTGACTTTATGTATTCCCCCTTACATCGAACCCATGCGTTCACACCACATACACCTTGTGGCCATTACATTGAAACCCAATGTTTGAGTAAGGGGGAACCCATATTTAAGAGACCAAGAGAAGCAATTCTCCACAACTCTCCTAGTATATCTGGTCGTGCCAACTTTAGTACCATTATTTTCCACATATAGAAGCCCCTATAGAGTCCCATATCACTTCATATCACTCTAGGGATGATACCCCTTATCGTTCCTTCATCTTACATCAGCAACCCAGTGTTTTCGACATTGTTGTTGACCAACCTATAGGTTTTCTAAGAGAGCATCAGTTCATTATCTCCAAATCCTCTGTTTGGGATAATGGCACCAGGTATGCCAACCCAGAAACTTAAAGTCCATTTGATTCATATATGCAGTACTAAAAGAGATAGGTCACCCTCCATTTCCTTTCTCAAGCTGCATAACCATAACAAAACCAAATGGCGCACCACTTCATTCAAATGTGTTTAGATTCCCCTTTTCCTAAATACATTTTGGCATGAACACATCATGCTTAGGGGCCCCTAAGCCCCTCAACCATACAAATCCCAGATCTCAACCAAAAAATAACACCGAAACCCCCTCTCTTTGACAGGTCGCTTCAGGTCATTTCCTGGGACAGGTCGCAGTTTTCTGCCCAATACCTGCTACCCAGGTCGCAGAACAGACCCCAAAAAGTGCGACCTGGCCTGTTCATGAGCCATGGGTACCTGTTAGTTTTTAGTACCTTGATACTTCACCAGGACACATTTTTCCCAAGAAGGATCTCTTCACCTCTCCTCAAAATTGGATTTCCTCACTTACAACACTTGTACTTGCGGCACCACTTTGCCACCATACTCATACTTGTTCGTGTTGTTTTTCGTCATGAGTTACCATCTTGTACTCGTGTTTTCATGGTCCCCCATTTGACCTTTACTGTGTGGCAGCACCATCGAGTCGCCCTTTTTTAAAGCATCCGAGTTGAGTCATCCTTGCATTCATGGAGTCTGTCCCGAGTCCCTTTGTACCCCTCCATAGTCCTCCATCCTTCATTGCTTGGTCCCTCTCTTGTGTCACACATTATGGCCTTCAGTCACATTGTCCCCTATCCCTCATGATATTGTGTCATTCGTTGCCAAGCCATTCATGCCCTTTATGCTCTAACAAGGGAAGTCGTCCATCCGCTACTCATTATCCCCCATTTCATCATCATCATCAGTGCCCGTCTGTTAGTCGCTCTGCTATTTCCTCCCGTGCCTTAGTTGAGATTCCCTTATTCCCTCACCTATGGCGGACCTACTTTTGTCGACATCAGCTCATTTACTCCAGAAGCTAGGTCTAGGGGGCAGTGTACCTTGGTTCGAGCTCTTTCCAGCATGATTGTGAGCTATACACTTGATAGTCCAGTGACGCAGCAACAACTATTGGTGATTCCCGGGCATGTGTGAGATGTCTCAACCCTCATGAGGGGGTGGCCCTATAGGTAGCCCCCCACATGCCCGGATGCCTTCATTTCAGCCCTTGATGTAGCTCCTCTCATATGATGATATCGGCCTCAGCAGCTTGCAGCGCCTCTTCGATTTGCATGTATCCGTCAGATTTTGCGAGCACTTCCCCACGTGTAGGGGGCATTTGGGTGTATTAATATCTCATGTACCACCATATTATTGTATAATTCTTGACGATTATTCCAGGCATCACATGTATGTGGGATTCATCATTCTTGATTTCTGGCTCATGATTAGGCCAGCACTGGTTTTACTATTGCATTCCGTGGTTTTCTGGGCGCCTTATTCTTTGTACTATTGTCTCAGCAGGCATAGGTATGCCTCCCCCGCCACCTTTCACATTGGTACCACATCATACACTTGAGACTTGTTTCACCTGTAAGTCTCGTCTCCTCAGGGTCTAGTCCTCCACCACTTTAGATTACCTTACATTCCTCTCTTTCATTTCTATCTTGCTGTTTAGTGATTCAGTTATTACAATGTACTTCGGTCATACGATTTTCTCCTAACACTCGTATGTTGGGGGGCAATCTGTTACACCATTTTTTGGTCATCTAACCCATTATTGTTAGATGAACCCAAGTACACCATGTAAGACTAATTTTACCCCAAGTAAAATCGCTTTCACCACATTCGTTTACATTTCTTGGTCATATTTAACCCAAAACAAGGTAATCAATTAAATAAATCATTATTTATTTAATTATTTCCTAAGAATAAGTTATTTAAATCATTATTTAAATACTATTCCTAGTTAAATTTGACTAAATCATTTTTAAATAATTAAATAAACCATTATTTATTTAATTATATTCCCTCATTTCCCTTAAATAATAAATAAATCATTTATTTATTTATTATTTATAAATAAAGGAATTGACCCAAGTCAAAAACCCTTTTCCCTCCAACAAATATAATAAAATATTCCTAAAGGGTGATTCTAGAATGTGATTAATAATATTTTATTCATGCACCGAGTTCTAGAACACCCCAATATTTTGTTATAAATAGAAGGTTTTTCCCCATTCATTAGTTACCTCCATTGCATTAGATTACACTAGATCTACTCTGGGTCACCATTTCCATTTTTTTGAATTTTGAACTCCCATTGAGTTCCATGTTTGTTAGGGTTTTCCACATTAACCAAAGAGAGGAATTTTAGATCTGAAACACTGAGTACTTCCAAGAACCCATCCCACTGAGGAGAACTGGAAAACACTGTATAATACAATTTTCTCTGAGATTTTCCCATTCCCTAATATAATATATAGTTCTTTACTATACCTTGTTCTTAACTCTTGTTCATTAGATTTTTAAGACCATTTCTCATCTTCTCTGCTTAATATCTTCTGCTTAGATCTAATTTTATGCGGCAAATTAAGAATATTTTGCAACCATATGCATATGTTAAATTTCTTGATATATATAGCTAAGAAAATGTAATCATATTTCAATGAAAGAATCCTTTAACATCAGGTAGGGCTTTAAACATAGATATATTTGTGAAAATAAATCAATTCATAGCAAATCCTAGTTGGAAATCTCTGTTCTATCTATATAAATCTGGAATCAAAACCATTACTAATCAATAGAAATAATTACTCACTGCTTCAAGAGAAATCTAAAAAAACCCTAATTCTACTTTTTAGAGGTCACACTTTGAAAGGAATTTCTAATATGAGTGAACCAAAAAATGATCTCACACTCACAAAGTAAATTTGTAATTACAAAGGGTATCTCGAATTATTTCTAATATCAACACTCCATGGCAATTTCACTATACTAGGGTTAAGTGGGAAAGAGCAGTATCACACTGGTTCAGATATCAATTTCTCACACAGACTCTAGTCATGACAGCCTTCAATCCTCCATACCTAACTGACTTGTTTATGTATATATATATCACTTACTCTTGGCAATTTTAATTTCTAATTTGCAAACCAAATTACATCAAACTCAAGTTATCGAAGTGTGCAACTGTTCTCTGGGTATCAGTTTCGAATTATAATTTTCCAATTGCGCTTGGGTAAGATTACTTAGGCTTATATTATGATAGAAATTTTGCAATAATACAATGTCATAAATTTAATAAACACATATCACAGCAAGGTATAAAACAGAGACAAAGACAAATTTAAATCTTGAATTTCACAGTTGACATTATCATGGGCAATTATATAATCATTCCCTGGGATTTGCAAGAAGTTTTCAATGTTCAATGAATGATTTCTTTTCGAATCAGGTTGCAAGAGTTAATTTTTCTATCACTTTTTTGGATTTAAATTGTGAAGCCTAACACACTAATCCAAACATCAGTCCAAGCCACTTAAAATTCTATCTTCAAGAAATACAGGCTTTCATTAAGGAATCTCACTAATTTAACTTGACCCTACTTTCATGCAAACAGGGCAAACTGCAAATATTGATTTCAACATGCCAAAGGAATGGGAAAATCTCTCTACTCAAACTATTATATGCATCATCCATTTTCTTCCACCTAATCAACACACTATCTCCTTGTAACTTGCCAGATAAGACTAAAAAGGGACCTTCAGCTATCACTCTGCAATGAATATAACTCCACACTCCTCTTTTTGGAATAAGCCAAACTCTAAGGTAACAAAATTCTACCTCTTCCATCCAAATGCATATGTTTCAAGAAAAATTAGATATATCTATTACAGTGATTGAACTATGGTCTTCAAGCTACGCACATAGAAATGGTTTGCAGATTACTTAAGGCATAGGGTCATTCAACACACAACACAATGAACCATTGAATCTGAGTTGCAACTTGAGCAATAATTTGCTACTGGAATCATTTTATCAATGTAGATTCCAATGAAATGATCCACCAAATGATCGAATCAAATGTATACCATCAAGTTTTTTTCACACAGAAATACATTCAGCGATTTGTTTGTTTAGGGAGAGGACAAATTGTTTTCTCAACTCTGTTTCTGGCAATTCTCAAGCCATATAAATGCACAAGTGAAACGCAATCCCTATGGAAGAAATCAAACACACCTCAATGAAAATCACAAGGTTTTTCTTAAGAGGACACTCCAATCTAATCTTGGAGACCTATAATTATTCTGTTGTGGCGATGTGAAACCCATACTGACATCAATTTCCAAAATCAAACAACTTATGCTAACATTAATTTCCAAAATCAAAACAAAGAGGCACTCAAGCATCTAATTAGTAGTGATTATAGGTTTTAGAAATAGGAACTTCAGCCACAACGTAGATTGATTTCAAGGAACATTAAACTTCTGCAATTACGAATTTGAAACAACGATATTTGAGAAAACAAACAGACATCAAATCCAAACCAAATCGTAATCCAATTTACTCTTAATTCAATGGGATCTTGAGGATGCTAGAAAATGCAAATATAACATACATCAACTGTCACACCAATTAATTCCAATCACCCAAAGTCTAGATGCTTCAACAAATGCAAATCAGCAACATGAATCGAGTTTCACAACTACTTAACTCTGTAATTTAAAAGCACTGAATCCTCGAAGCTTCAGCACAAGTGGACTATGCCAAATGTAAATTGATTTTCTTAACCAACTACTCTGCAATTCAAGTCTTCAAAACTCTGGAAATGTGAATTAAATCAAAACAGATCAATCTGCAAAAATAATTAATGCTACAAATAAGAATTTAACCACACAGTGCCTATGAATTACCTGTAAATACTCTACTGAGCTGAACCAGCTGTGGTGGGCCCTTTCCACACCCTAAAAAGCGTTGATTACAAACTAATTCACACCTACAGCAATCTGCTTCAGAAACTCATCACGCCTACGATAATATTCAAGCAATCAGGAACACACCAACATTTTAAATCGATTTCTGCTTTCGAACACCAGAGCACAACGTAAATGGATAGCTGAAAGATGTGTTATATTAACCTTTTTCATCAAAATGCATGTCTCTACCTTTATAGGCATGCTTACATTGCAAATTTAGTAGTAGTTTCATTACATGGTAGGCGTTGGAGACCAGAGATCTGGAATCCACAAAAGTGGCACTTCCTGATCTAAATTACACTAACAGTTTCTATTACAACTAATTGCAGCTATATATAAAAGAAAAAAAGAAAAAAGAAAAAATCTTCTTTGAATCAATCAAACTCCACTATGCTTTAGAATGGCTAGCTGGCCCTCGACCAGTTTTGACTATGCCAAAGTACTAGAAGGACGTTGAAATACTGAGCTGGGGGCTTGAGCTGGAGCTTCCCATGTTGGCACATCCATTGTAGGCTATCTAAAAAGACATAAATTCCTCCAAGTTGACAGAGATAATCCACAAATTTTGCAATATGTCCATTGTTCTGCCCATAGTGATAAGTTGACAAATAACATATTACAAAAAAATGCCTAATACTAGCTATAGAATAGTGGAAACAACTCTACTTATATTGCTTCTACCTTTAACTGTGGTTGATGAAGGTCTGGCCATTTTAGGGACTTAGGAGAGGAAAAAGAGGGTTTATAGGTGTCAAAATTAGGCCCAAAAGGGCTAATTATGTGATGAAAAATAGACAAAAAGCAGCCCCAACAATTGTAAATGACAAAACAGATGTAAATATGACAAGAAAAATAGTTCCTTTCAGCCTTGAAGGGGAAATTTCCAAGATCAAAATCACCATACCCTTAGCTGAACTAGTAACTTAGGATGTATATAAAAATCAAGTTATGAGAGCTTTGAATATAGGTAGTGACACTGATACTTTAAACTTGACAAATGATAAGCCAGAATTATTGTTTGGTCTTGAAGTTGAAGGAAAATACGAAGAAGGGGTTGTACCTCCCTTCTATGTCAGCCTGAATATACATTATAAAATCTTGCATAATGCCATGCTAGACTCAGGTGCTTCACACAATCTTATACCCAAAGTAGTAATGGAAAGCCTAGGCTAAGAAATGACTAAACCATACAAATACCTATACTCCTTTGATTCAAGCAGGGTCAAATGCTTAGGCCTAATCAAAGATTTGTGTATCAACTTGGCACAAATTCCTACTAAGAGTCTAGTAATGGACATAGTAGTAGCTGACATTCCCCCTAAGTATGGCATTCTTCTATCTAGATCATGGGGAGCCAAACTACAGGGGAGCCTTCAAATGGACATGTCTTATGCCACCATCCCAGTATTTAACCAAACTAGAAGATTATACAGGGAATCCCACATGAAATAAATGGTGAGAAACATATATAGACCAAAAATTTCTCCTATATACTCCATCCATTAAAATTTGGATTCCTTTATCTTATATAATGAAGATGAAATCAACCAACAAGAAAAGGAAAACAAAGGAGAATTTAGTCTGCCATCAACTCAAGAAAAGAACAGTCCAGATTTTAGCAGCTTTGAACAGTTTAAAGAGAAAGAAAATGAGATTGAAATACCTTGGAAAATAAACTATCATGGCTCTTGTAGCAAATTAAGTGCAGGGGATGCTGTATGGATACAGAACACAAGAAAAGTATTTTCCTATAAACTGGATTTTCCATGCACAAATAATATTGCTGAATATGAAGCCCTCCTTATTGGCATACACTTACTCAAAGATTTAGAAGCTAAAATAATATCAGTCCAAGGGGATTCTGATTTAATTATCAGACAAATTAAAGGGGAGTATTCAACCAAAAACCCAAAACTCAAAGAATATAGAAATGCTTCCCTTGATCTCCTGAAAACCTTGGAAAAATATGAACTCATTTTCAACCCAAGAGCTCAAAATCATCTAGAAAATGAACTTTCCTTTGCTGCTAGTAATTTCCAGATACCAGAGACAAATGAACAATCTGATATAAAGGTAAAAAACAGACCTGCAATACCTGACAATGAATATTATTGGCAAGTGTTTGAAGGATACAAACACATAGATGATTTTCTGCAATCAAAGAATGACTTTGCCATATCAACATCTACTTCAAGCCATGAAGAAAACTTAAATGAAGAAAAAATCCTGAAATAGAGTTGTCCTTTTATGCTAATATAAACCATTTTGAACATCCTTTTAGAGAAGAAATAGTTGACAATACAGATCAAAAAGACCTGGATATTTTACAATGTAAAAATGATACAATTCCAAGAGGTCTGGCACCATTAGAACAGCTATTTGATTTCAATGATATAGCCAAAGAACCAAGGATGGAGCCTATAGAAACAAACATAGAAGAACATAACATAGGCAACCTAGTAGAACCCAAAATGATCAAGTTATCCAACACTCTCCCAGCCAATATCAAGCTGCAATACATAGAACTTTCAAAGAATTTGGAGATGTCTTTGCATGGGGATACAAGGATCTAAAATCATATGATACCAGCATCATTCAACACAAAATTATTTTTAAGGAAATTCAGAAACTTTTCAAACAAAAACTCAGAAGGATAAACCCTATTTTATTGCCTTTAGTTGAGAAAGAGATTAAGAAGATTTATGATGCTGGGATCATATTCCCCATCAGGTATTCATAATGGGTTTCCAACTTAGTATCTGTTAGGAAAAAGACTGGGGAGATTAGGCTCTGCATTGATTTCAGAAATCTAAATAAAGCCTCCCTTAAAGATGACTATCCCTTGCCAAAAATGGATCATATACTTCAAAGGGTGGTTGGGTCTAAAATAATTTCACTGCTAGATGGGTTCTCAGGTTACAATCAGGTTTTAGTACTCCCAAGTGACCAACATAAAACTGCTTTTACTACACCTTAAGGTACATTCATGTATGTCAAAATTCCATTTGGTTTAATGAATGCAGGGGCCACCTTCCAAAGGGCCATGGACATAGCCTTTTCAAAAGACATAGGCTATTTTATAATCATTTACCTTGATGACATTACTGTTTTCTCTAAAATTGATGAAGAACACTTGATTCATTTAAGAAAGGTTTTTGAGAAATGTAGGAAATATGGCTTATCTTTGAATCCCAAAAAGACACTCTTTGGTCTCTAAGAAGGAAAACTTCTTGGCCACATAATTTATGAAGAGGGAATCAAATTAGACCCTAGAAGGATTGATGGCATATTGAAAATCAGCCATCCTAGAAACCTTAAATAATTACAATATTTTATTGGGAAGATAAATTTTTTAAGGAGATTCATCCCCAACCTTGCTGAGCTATTAAGAAATATCACAAACATGCTTAAGAAAGAGGTAGGTGTTAAATGGACAATACAGGCTAAACAGTCATTTGAACTAGTAAAACAAGCTTTAACTCAAACACCAGTTCTTATTAGCCCTGATTTCACTAAAGATTTGTATATCTTTTCTTTTGCATATGAATATACAACAGTTGCAGTGTTACTAAAAAAGAATAACATGGGGAAAGAACAACCAATATCCTTTTTTAATAGGGCCTTAAGAGATTCTCCACTCAAGTATAAAATCATGGAAAAACAAACTTTACCCTTAGTAAAGGCATTGAAAGATTTCAGAGTTTATATTTTGCATTCTCACATCATTGCTTTTGTCCCACATACTCTTGTCAAGGACATTATAAGTCAAGGCCCTGATGGTAAAAGGGTAAAATGGATTGCTATTATTTTATAATATGACTTAGAAATCAGGCTACCAAACTAATCAAAGGGCAGGGATTAGCAAAACTCATGGCTAAATCAAACTTCCAAGCACTAGATATGAATATGGTTGATGTCTTAGAGGAAATAGAATAATTCACAGCTCCTTTTATCGAAGAAACTTTTGTGAATTCACCTTGGTATGCTGATATCATATATGTGTTGCTTTATTTGAATACCCCTCCCTCTCTATCTAAAACTAAAGCTGGATTCTTGAAACATAAGGCTTTAAATTATTGAATATTAGATGGGGTTTTATATTGGAAGAATGTTGTTGGAATATTGCTTAAATGTTTGCTTGAGATTGATGCAGGAAAAATCATGTATGAACTGCATGAGGGAGAATGTGGAGGACATCTGTACTGGAAAAATATGGCAAATAAAGTCCTCAGATCTGGTTACTATTGTCCCACCCTTTTCCCAGATACTCAGAAACTTGTCATGTCTTGCCATAAGTGTCAAAAATTTTATGGCAAAAGAAAACTCCTTCCCTTACCTTTACATCCTATCAGTGTTGAGGCTCCCTTCCAACAATGGGCCTTGGACTTCATTGGGGAGATTCAACCATCTTCATCAGCCCAACATAAGTGGATACTCACTGCCACTGATTATTTTACCAAGTGGATAGAAGGCATACCTAATAGGAATGCTACTGACTCTGTCATTATCAAGTTCCTTGAAACCAATATACTATCCAGATTTGGTTGTCCTAGAAAAATTATAACAGACAACGCTGCTGCCTTCAATTCTAAAAGAATGGTTGACTTATTCCATAAGTATCATATTACCTTGGGTCATTCCACTGCCTACTATCCTCAAGGAAATGGATTAGTTGAATCCTCCAATAGGAGCCTTGTCAATATGATCAAAAAAATGTTGGAACAGAATCAAAAATCATGGCATAGTAAGCTTATTCATGCTTTATGGGCTGATAGATTAACCACCAAAAAGTCAATAAATATGTCTCCCTATCAGCTATTTTATGGCATGGATGCAATTTTCCCAACCTCCCTAGGAGTTCCAGTCATGAAACTCCTCCAAGAAGTACAATCTGAGGAAAATGATATGCAAAGAAGGATAAACCAGACCATCCATTTACAGTAGTCCAGAGAAGAAATATATAAAATAACACAAATAGTACAAGAAAGCATCAAGAATTTATTTGACAAGAGGACTAAAGAAAATGATTTCCAAGTTGGAAATGTAGTTCTAAAGTGGGATTCTAGAAGGGAAGAAAAGGGAAAACTTGGAAAATTTGAAAATCTGTGGAAAGGTCCCTACATTATTCATTCCATCAGGGATCACAATGCATTCCTTCTGCAAGATCTGAATGGAGAAGATCTATTTGGAGGTCCTGTAAATGGTAGGATGCTCAAGCACTACTTCTGTCAAGAGTCTTAGTTTCAAAGTTTTTTTTCATTGTATATAACATTGCTTTTCAATTTGAAAAAGGAAAAAACACAAAAACAATAGAAAAAGAAAAGAGGGAAGATCCAAAAGAGGGACATTCTCATACCCAAAAAAGAGAATTTTCTGAAAGTGAGCAAATCTAAGTGCCACTACTGATTAAAAAATGATATATTGTTCAGTCATCTAGCCTAATCATGACTGAACATACTTTAAATTTATGTTGATAAGTTAGTAGAAGCACAGATTAATAAGATTTTTTCATACTTGGCTTATCAGTAGAATAGATTAGGATAGAAAGGAAATGGTTCTAACAAGCTCAAAATTTGAACCAAGAAAAGGAAAAATATAGCTCTAAATAGATCAAAATCAAAGCTGGAAAAATAATAGAAGGATGTTTATAATTTTTAGATCTTAAGCCTTCACCATTTTTTCTTATTTTTCTACAAATAAAGTCTATGTGTAGCTTGTACATACAACCATAGAACCATAGCAAATCAGACAGTCTAATCCTGATTTGACTGTGTTTAAATTTCCTATTTTAGAAATAGAGAATAAAATTTGTCAAACAGCTTAATCTTGACAGATAGTAGCTTAGGTAGAGAAACAATGAGTTCAACTATTTAATATGAACTCATGGAAGAAATAAGAGTAGATTTAGATTAGTTTCCTGATTTCAAATAAAAGAATAAAATGTCAAAGGAGTGTTTGGTCAATTTAGTGTATCCTAAATTGCTGCATTTAATTTGTCAATCCGGGATTCGTAAGCTGATGAAGTGCGGCGCACTATATGTGCAAGATAACCTATTTCTTAACTTTTTGTAGTTTTTTGGTTTTCTAAGGTGAAATGGAAATTCTAAAATGAAAACAAGTATGGTTATATTTGTTCAAGGAAATGATATCCCCTATAATGATTTACCAACTTGAAACTTAAAAAGGAATTTGAAATTTTCAATGACAAAACTTGAAAGGAAATGAAAATGTACTGCTGAAATGAAAAGATGATGTAAGTCTAATAAATCAAAAACAATGAACTAGTGAGCATGAAACTAAACTATTCTTGCTGTTGTCTAAACAAAAAGAAACTATGCTTAAAGAAATTCAAAATTGCAACAAAGTAAATATAAATCAGATTACATCAATTTATCTTCTGATCCTTCATCATTAATCCAGATATGATTTTCGGAAGTAACCATAAACAACTTGAGTAACTGATATCTAACTTGGAGAAAGTAAACTAATATCAAACCATACATTGATAATTCAATCCCTCACCATCAGTCCAGTTGTGGCTTTCGGAGGTAACTGAAGATGTCATGCACAATTTAACATTTCTAACTTGCAGAAAGGAAACTAATACTAAACTACACACTTCATAATACAATCCCTCACCATCAGTCCAGCTGTGGCTTTCGGAGGCAACTGAAGATGTTATGAGCAGCTTAAATTTGGAGAAGGAAAACTAATACTAAACTACACATTTCATAATACAATCCCTCACCATACAAACATAGAAAAATGTGAAGATTGCACCAAGAGGGTTCATACACTAGGGTTTATGCGCGGCCCCTGCTTCAGCGCCGACACCTGAATCTTACCCTAGCTTCTCCCAGGTTCGCTCCGGCTGCTCTGCTGAGGACGGACGCTAGTCCGCCTGCCATGGCAGGCCCGACGGGGGGAAGTGGCGGTTCTTCCCCCTCACAAAACGACAAACAAGCGAACGGGGACAATACAAAGCATTCGACCCCTATTACAATCAATCTGGAATCAGAAGACAAAATCCGTTCTGAAGAAAAAGTTGGTGCCCCTGACATGCAGAAAGAGGTACAGGCAGAAGATTCGGGAAAAAAGGAAATACCCCAGGCGAAATCAGCCACATGCAAGCCGATAGCGGCAGAACGGCCCAAATCGAGCTGCCCAGCCACAGGATCAATGGAAGGATTCAGTACATGAAGGACCACGCTTTAATCGGCAAATTTATAGGTTTCTGGCCCACAGAAAAAGATTTGCACGGATGGATAGCAGCCAAGTGGAAACCCAAAGGGCAGGTCGTCCTCCAACTGGGCCCAAAAGGTTTTTTCATAGCTATCTTCATCTGCATAGAGGACAGAAACAGAGTCCAGGATGAAGGACCTTATTTTTTCAACTCAGCTGGCCTTTACCTGAGAGACTGGGTTGAGAGATTCAACCCCGATAAGGAAGATTTTAGCTGGGCCCCTATCTGGATTAGACTCTACTCGCTCCCCCTGGAGTATTGGGATGAGGAATCTCTCAAAGACATTGCAAAGGGTTTGGGAGAGTTCATCAAAATCGCAGAGGAGACAAAGTTATGCCGTTACACCTCATATGCTCGTATCTGTGTCTTTATGCGCTTGGACCAAGCTCTCCCTGACTCGGTAAGTCTCTTTCACGATGACTTTGAATGGATTCAACCCATGGATTTTGAGCATGTCCCCTTCCGCTGCCGTAAATGTCATGTACATGGACACCTATTCCGGGATTTCCCTCTCAATTCCAAGCCTCAAACCCCCAATCCTCCTAAAGCTTCTGATCCGGAAGGTTTCACAAAAGTCACCAACCGTCAAAGATCCCAGAAGAAGAACTCCACTGGGAAAAAACCCTTGGCTCAGACCTCCTCTGTTCCCTCCACCAGTAACAGCTTTGAAGCTCTTGCCTCCGATTCAGAAAATCTTCCCCCCGCTGATCAAACAGCCTCCCTCCAGGCCAACAATACTCCGACTCCTCCTCCGCCCAACTCCAAACTCCCTCCCAGGGCTTCGAAGGAACAAGGTCTCTCCTCGGAAGAAATCCCCGTAGATCCAGACTGGAAGCCGAATGGAATGGATGTGGATTGCATTCCAACACAGCACCTAGAAGGCAGTAGCCAAGCTCAAAATATGGAAGTCGAACCCGAGAGCATCGATCTCACTGGGCTAGACATTATGGAACTTGAACTAGCTTGCAAAAGAAAGGAATTTGATAAGATTCCAGACCAACAGTTAGATAGGCTGGAAGTCATCATTTCCAGAGATTTTTGCCAAAAAGAGCTAGGAATCCAGCCAGGAAGCAAATGGGATGGTTATCAATTAATCAAGGACTCCAAGAAATGAGGCCAGAAAACTGATTTGGAGCGTACAATCACAGTTGGGAAACTCCTGGTTGAATCAGGAAGATATGCCAAGTTGACGAAGTACTACAAACTCCTCCCCCATAGTGAACTATGAAGCTCAGCTCATGGAATGTCAGAGGACTAAATAGTCCAGGGAAATCAAGAATGATCAAAAACTTGATAAAGTTGGAGAAACCACAGATCCTTTTCATACAGGAAACCAAATGTAATAGTAGCACTCTTGGAAAAATCCTCTCTAGCGCTTGGCCGGACAGTCACTCTGTGGCAGTCGATGCTTCGGGCACTTCTGGAGGGCTCGCCATTGCTTGGAACACCCAAGCCATCACGCTCTCGGATTTCCACGCCTCCCAACACCACATTCAAGCCACCTTCCACATCATCGGCACCAACGTCCATGGACATCTCTCGAATGTATACTTTCCTCAGGAAGGGGGTAGGAAAATGGCACTCCTGGATACATCGGAAGTGTTAAACAATGCCCGAACCCATCCTCTCTGGATTCTAGGAGGTGATTTCAACATGATCACAAGCCTAGGGGAAAAAAAGGGAGGCCGGGCTAAGCTTGAACCAGAAAGCGAACACTTTAAGGACTTCATACAAAACAATTTGCTAATAGATCTACAGTTCAGCAATGGCATTCACACCTAGAGCAATCGCAAAACGGGACGCCAACACATAACCTCAAAGCTGGATCGATTCCTAATTTCTGATAATGCTGTGCACTTAGGGGGTGATATCTCTACCTCAATCCTGCCTTAATCTGGATCGGACCATTGGCCCATTTCCCTACAATGGCTGCGTTTGGGCGATTCCAGAAAACGCCCCTTTCGCTTTGAGGCATTCTGGCTCACCCATCCCGCCTTCAAGGATCTCATCAGTGCTTGGTGGAGAAACTTAAATCAGCCTGAGGGGTCAAAAATGTACCAGTTCCAGTGTAAACTCAAGTGTCTCAAACAGCTCATCAAGCAATGGAACCACAACACTTTTGGCAACATTTTCCAGGCACAACAGGATCTCAATAGGGAAATGAGAGCCCTCCAGCAACAGATCATCACGAATGGATATACGGACGAGCTAATGGCGTGGGAGCTGCAGCTCAAAACCCAATTGGATGAACGATCAAAGCAAGAGGAAATACTCTGGCGGCAAAAATCCATGGTTAGATGGCTGAAAGAAGGTGAAAGAAATACTAAATTCTTTCATCGAACCACAATACAGAGGCATATGCACAACTCAATCACATCCATTAGGAATCAGGAAGGGGAGAACGTGGAAGAACAGGCCGAGATTGAGCGAGCGTTCCTGGCTCACTTTCAAACGGTGCACAAAGAACCTCTTGTGGACAGGAGCACTGCCATCAACAAAATTATTCAAAACATTCCAAAAATTATCACGGATGAGCACAATCTGCTGCTCCTTCGCCCAGTTTCTAGGCAGGAAGTTGACGTAGCCATGAAGCAACTCAAAGATGGCAAAGCTCCCGGACCGGATGGGTTCACCACCACTTTTTACCATCAGTTTTGGGACCTCATCGGTGAGGAAGTTTGGATGGTTGTCGAAGAATCTCGTGCAATGCATTGGCTTCTCCCTTCTTTAAATGCAACATTCATAGCTCTCATCCCAAAAGAAGAAGAAGCCAGCACGCCGGACAAATATCGTCCCATTGCTTTATGCAATGTGATCTACAAATTCATCTCCAAGGTAATCGCCAACAGATTAAAACCTCTCCTGCCTCTTCTTATCTCACCGGAGCAGTCTGGATATGTTGAAGGCAGGCAGATTTTAGATGGAATCATTCATACTCATGAAATCATCCATTCGCTCAAGCAGCTCAAACAGGCAGGTATGATTCTCAAAATCGATCTCTCCAAAGAATTTGATAAATTAAGTTGGACTTACATTCAAAAAATTTTGTTGGCTTTCGGCTTCTCTCCCACTTGGGTTCGTTGGATACATAGTCTCATATCCTCCTCGTTTTTCTCCATTCTCATTAATGGGACTCCTTCCCGCACCTTTACCCCCACCAGAGGCATCTGCCAAGGAGACCCACTCTCCCCTTTCCTTTTTGTCCTGATGGCAGAAGGTTTAGGTCGTCTTCTCTCCTCAGCTCTCAGCTCCCAGCTCATCCAGGGCATCTCTGTTCATAATGCACCTGCTGTCACTCACCAACAGTTTATGGATGACAATATGGTTTTTTGCTATCCTTCTGTACAAGAGGCTTTCAAGTTAAAATCCCTGCTGCAGGACTTCTCCGATGCTTCAAGAGCCAGCATCAACAACTCTAAATCCTAGATCTTCTTCTTTCACACTCCTCCTCTAACGCAATCAGCCATTGCCCGTATCCTTGGCTTCTCAATAGCCTCCCTTCCTTCTACCTACCTGGGCGCACCTCTCATTGCAACCCCGCTTAAGCATGCCTCATGGCGCAAGCTCTTAGACAAGCTGGAAGCCCGGCTCTCCTCCTAGACTTTCCGCACCCTAAACATTGCCGGTAGACTGGTTCTCATTAAATCCGTTCTCCAAGCCATGCCCCTTTACCTCTTCTCCATTTTGGCGGCGCCCAAATGGGCTCTCAACAAGATTAAAGCCCTTCAATGGAATTTTCTTTGGGAATCAAAAGGAACCAATCGAAAATGGGCCTTGATTCAATGGTCCACTGTTTGCAAACCCAAAGAGCAAGGGGGAATTGGCCTTCGAGACCCGCTCCTTAGCAATGCCATCATGAATGCAAAGATCTGGTGGAACTGGCTAACAGCCCCGGAAAAGCCTTGGGCCATTCTATGGAAAGCCAAATACGCCCAAAATCGACCTCAGGAAGATCTAGTTAGACTCACGCCAGAAGAGAATGGTTCTATAATCTGGAACTCAGCCAAATATCACCACCTTCTCATTCAACAACACAGTTTCTGGGAGATAAGGAATGGCACATCCGCAAGGTTCTGGACTGACTCATGGGAACAACTTCCAAAGTTTACCAATACCTTCAATCCGTCCATGGAACCTGACTGGGATACTCGATAGCTAGAGACCGTTCATCAATATTGGGACGACACAGATAAGCAGGGTTATCGACAATGGAAACAGGCGGCTAGAATAGCCAGGAATGCCAATGAGCAAGAAAGTCAAGCCATCACCGATGAACTCAAAAATCGATGCATCAGGGCTTCACACGATCAAGATATCTTAAGATGGGGTCACACACCTAAGGGCACTTTCTCCACTCGGGAGGCCTACAAGATCCTCAGTATGGATCCCGAGCCCAAAGATCCTCTTTGGGGCAAAATTTGGAATTTAGGAGTGTGGCCCAAAGTAGCCCTTTTCCTCTAGCTCCTTGGCCACCAACGCATACTCACATGGGACAACCGACGTAAGAGGCACTTCCATGGCCCCTCCATTTGTCCCAACTGTGGGATTAATGAAGAAACTCAGCAGCATCTCCTTCATGCTTGTCCCCTGGCCTCTCAGCTGTGGGAGAAAGTTAGCTTCAGGTGCCAAAGAAACTGAAAACTCGACCCAGACATTAGAGGAGCCATACGTGATTGGCAACAACATCCTTTCAAGAACGGAATTCTCAATCACCTCTAGAGAATCATCCCTGGCCTTCTCCTTTGGACCATTTGGAAGGAGAGAAACAAGCACATTTTCAAGGACCAAAGGACCTCGATAGACATCATCTGGAGCAATTACTGTCTCAATCTTATGGAAACTCTAGACATGCAGTCATGGAGCATCGAGGATTTCCCCACTCTAGACAAGGAAAAGGCCATATGGGAGAATTGGGGACTTAAATCTCAACCTAAAACTCAGATGCATACTGTCCCCAACACTGACAGATTAAACCACTCTTGGACTCCCCCCCCCCAGAAACACCTATAAGCTCAACTTTGATGGTGCCTCAAAAGGCAATCCCGACAAAGCAGGATTCGGGGGCATTATAAGGAACCACGCTGGTGCACCTCTTGTTGTGTACATGGGAAGTATTGGATGGGATACTAACAATTCAGCGGAGCTGGAAGGATTGTGGCAAGGCCTTATTCTCTCACAGCAAGCGGGGATGCACCCTATTGAGATTGAAGGCGACTCACAGATCCTCATCACCATGGCAGCTCAACTTCTCAACGGGGCCCGGGCGCGTCAGATTGCAAGCAGCTGGCGTCTGGAAGCCAGATTGGAAACTATGGAAATATGACTACAGGAAAACAGGGCAGTTCTTTTCAAGCACACCAGAAGAGAAGGCAACAAGGTTGCAGATTTACTTGCCAATCTAGGGGTTGATTGTGGAAGTAATCTCAGAATAGGGACGCTAGACATTATCCAGAAAGAGGATCACAGGAGGATTTGCCACAATCTAATTCAGAAGGAGGCGAACCCCCCGGATGCGGGTGTTAATGTTGTTAATGAGCGTGAGAGGACAGGAGCAGTCGGATGGGAGGCCACATAACATCCCTCACGACTGCATTGAATCCACTTGCCCGCAGTACATTCTCAACTGCATGCTTTTAATGGAGTTTGGTATGAAGGCGAATCTCATTATCGCAGGGGAGGTTTGAGGCAGCCTCGACTATAGCGAAAACCTCTCGCATAAGATTTGCAAGCCTGGTTATTCAATGCAGAGTTTGGAGCGTTGCAGGAAGGGAACGTTAAAAGCCATGGAGCCGCTAGTCCCCCAGCCGATGAATTCGCAATGTAACTCAGTTCTGGATAGAGCTAGAGAGCACACCACCACTGGGAAGCGCAGTCATCTGACCTGTTGTCTGTAGCCCGATGAAAGCATTCATATTTCTGTAGCTGGCTCTTGTTTGTCTGCAACGGTGGTTCTGGGCATTCCTCTAGCGACGCGCCCTCAGGTGCTCCAGAGCTCCAGTCCGATTAAAGCTGCTAAAATGCCTAGGCTGAGGCACAGGATGAGGTGCAGGAGGGGGTCTTCTCACACTGCCAGAAGGCATTCTCCTTCCCTTTCTTCATCCTCGTCTGACACCTCTGCTTACTCTGACAGCCTCCCTCGCCTCCTCCGTGGGCGCTTGCTCCGTTCTGGCCGCAGGTTAGATTCGCCTTCAGGGGACGCGTTGCCTGCACAGTCGCAGACGCCCCTCTTCTCGTTCAATTGCGCTCTCAACAGACCACGCGTCACTGTGGCCATCTCCGTGGTCTTCTTGGAGGAGCCTCTGCTGGAGAATTTGCCCGAAGAGCAAGCTCCTGTCGATGGCGCTCAAATGGACACGATGCAGCAGGACTCGAGGGGTCAGCCTGAGGTTTCCAGGGCGTCTTTGCAGGATGAAACAGTTCACGTTCAGGCCACTGTCACTGAAGCTCCCACTGCTGCCCACCACAATGCTGAATTCCGTCATGCTCAAAGCGAACCAGAAGACTTCGGATGCAGGATCGAGGAGGTTGCTCCTGATGAGTAATCCGATCCTCCTTTCTTGTTTCTTTTGTTTTATCTCGGCCCTCTCTGAGGGAGCGTTTTGCTGTTTCAATGTTTCTCTCAATTCTGGTCCAATTTTTGTAAAAGACCAATTTCAATCTTTACAGTGGTCTAGTCTTGTAATGGTCAAGTGTTATAGCTATGCTCCTAGTTTCAAGTTAATGACATTCCAGCTCGATCCCCTGCGTGGGATTTTTTCTGTCTTGGGTTGTACAAGCTGGCACCCCTTGCAGGGCAGCCAAAATCTAGTCACTGTCAGCTTAAATTGCCTCTCGGTAGGCACAGTTATGGCCTAGGCCAGATGTACATTATTTTTCACTGTTAATAGATTACTCTAACTTAGAAAAAAAAAATACAATCCCTCACCATCAGTCCAGCTGTGGCTTTCGGAGGCAACTGAAGATGCTATGAGCAGTTTAATATATCTAATTTTGTAGAAAGGAAATTAATACTAAACTACACATTTCATAATACAATCCCTCACCATCAGTCTAGCTATGGCTTTCGGAGGCAACTGAAGATGCTATAACCAGTTTAATATATCTAAATTTAACTACTGAAACAATTAAACAAAACTGAGTTAAACAAAGCAATACTGAAATGAAACAGAAACTAAGAAAAACACATTAGCAGCAGAACAATGTTAATTCCATGTCATTAGTCAAAAAGCTATGAAAATGCCCAGGCTGCCTATCTATAACCTGAAACAAGAACATTGATCAGTGATTAACAACATAAAATATGAAAGACAGAAGTGAAATGGAAAGCAGGAAAGTTTATAAACAGAAATGAAAAAAAATGAAATGTATAAACATGTGAATGGATTATGGCACAATGAGCTTTAAAGAAATGAAATAAGAACTATACACTAATGCACAAAACCTTAGCTGAGCAGGGGCCCTCTACACCAGCCTTGGCAACGATCTTCAAGTACGAATTAAGTTGGAAAACAAAGTCTTCTTATATTAAAATGTAGTCATAACAGTATGGTAGTATTACGGCTCAAAGGGAGCATAATTACATTACAGAGCAGACTTAATAAAATTAACAGAGACTAATCGGGACTAACTCTATATGCGTATGCAAACGCGTTATATATAACAAAAGAAATATAACTGTCTCCTAAAGTTTATGCTGGTGTAGAACACGTAGACCATTACGTCCACGGATCTAGGATCATGGCTGTGTTGGAAAATAAATCTATGAGAAGTGGATGCTTGAATTCGACTATGGAGCCATGTACAGATGTCGACTTGTCCTCCGCAAGCTCAGAAACGGCCATATGAACCTTTACGTGACACAGAACAGAGTCCTGTCACCGTAAGACTCTATGGTTGACTTCCATGTGGACGCCTTTGACCGCGGCTTCTTTAGATGAGTTTTCTCGAACCAATAGGACACAAACCATGTCCACATCATTCCTGACTTGCCCATGTGGCTCGTTTTCCCTGTAGACACCTGTAACATAGAGTTTCACAAAATAGCTGCGGAAAGTTGCAGTAGCTGCAGAAAGTGGCAAGATTCCGCAGCTGAATGAACAAAATCTAAATCAAATAGTAAACACAAAAATATAATTAAAAACCATGTTAGATGCTCTTTTGCAAATGATATTGACAACTTGGGAGGTTCAGGTGAGTGAAAAAGGTATAGAAAAGTGTATGGAAAAGATGCAGAATTGAGACTCAACATACCCCCACTATGAAGGTGTTGCATGTCCTCATGCAACCAAAATTTTAATATTCCTTCCTTAGTTCATGTGCCTTGACACTTCAGCCAGGACATCCAATCCTCTCTTCCTCTTCCTTGGTGCTGCTAACATTATGGGTTTCTTCATTAAGCACCTAAATTTGATATTAACCAGTGCTCTGCTCAACTTCTGGCATTTTCTTTTCAATTTCTTGTTCTTCTTTTGCCATATTCCCAGATGTAGCATAGTATTATCATGGATGATTTTGTCCAGTTTGCTTTGTTACTTCAATGTCTCATTTTCATTTTTGATATGTTTATTCAAAAGCTCTAACTCAAAAATTTCCTGTTTTAGTGATTGGACTAAATCATCCTGTATTGTATGAGGCTGGATAGACGAAGTACTGGGACCTGTAGCTGCCTTTTCCAAAGATTCTATATAGTCATATACTTCCTACTTATTGGGGTCTATTTCAGGTGTCATTTTTATTGGGCTGTCCCCAAAATGCCATGAAGGAGAATAATCTGGCTGAGGAGGGCTCACATCAATATCTTGCTAAGATTGGGATGGAGTATGTTCAATGTCTGATTGGGAATGAAATGAACCAGGTTCACTAACTAACTGAGATGGACTATGGTCAACTGGGGACTGTTCAGATGTTTCCTCTCCCAAATCAATGAAATGAGGACCCTTCATTTGCGTTTTCCTCAATTTCCCCTTAATTCTGCTGCTTCTTCTCACACGCTGTGGTGCACTATCCTTTTGTTTTTGTTTTCCTTTCTCTGTCTTCTTGGCCATAGAGGATTGTTTTTGAAGATAAACTAGTCTTTCAGATAACACTTGATTATCTTCTTCTTCAGAATAAGGAGTTTTATGTATAGCCTCAATAGTTTTTCTTTCTTTTGGTGTTATTGGCTTCTTACCCTTGATTTCTTTCTTCTTCCTCTTTGACAGTCTTTCTTCCCTATTAGTTATTTCAATTGCAGTAGTAGGAGTATTTTGGATTTCATCAATTGTTCCTTTTCTCCTACTTCTTCTTGTTGTGCTACCTTCAGGAATTTCCTGAGGTTCCTCAAAGAAATTTCTAACCAGAAATTGTTCCCATGTGTCTTTCTTTTCCTTTAACTCCTTTTCAATCAAAATTTTTATAAGGCTGTGGTGATATAGATGAGGTTCTACATCTCCTAAATGTTTCTGAACAGTCACAGACATTTTCTTCAAGCTATTTAACAGAAAATATGGGAGATTGAGAGCTTGATTATCTATAAAATTCATCAGTAACCTGGTATGGTACATGTACATGGACCCAAAACGGCCTTCACATGTAATGAATTTCTGAACAACTAGCAGCAAAGTAGCCCATTCCTCTTTCAATGCATGCATAGGAATTCCTCTTTTAAAAATAGTTATGTCCATACCTTGGTTTCGTAAGATTGTTCTCCATGCTTCATCACTGATACTTTTATTCTTAAACCAACGCTCACCCTCCTGAAGAAGTTTCGTGGCTGTTGCTATAGATGCTTCATTGACCGCAAACTTAAGGTCTCCAATTTCTGCTTCCAAGCCATTAAACGACCTTGCAAATGCTTTTGTAACTTCTTTGTGATAACCTCTAAACTTCTGGATAAAACGCAGCCATTTTTCTTTCTTCAATATCTCCCTTACTTGCGGATATCCCTCCATGAACTTCGGTCCTTCCGGTTCTGCTCTTAGCAATTTACCCATTTCTCTTTTTGCTCTTCAAAGACTTTCCTGTGTGGAGGATTCAAATGGAAATAGAAAGGTTGAATGCACAGAAACGAGCTCAATGATTGTGGGAATATATTATAGAATGGGAATGAGCACAATGAACGGAATGGAGTGAGATTGTGGGTAGATATCCGAGAGTGGAAATGAGCACAATGAACGGAATGGAGTGAGACAGAATAGAAAAGGGTTTCGTGAGCATAACAGAGATACGACTGTGCAATTGACAGAGTATAACACATTCGGCAGCGTTTTGAAATTTGGTGGCTGCGAAATAAATGTGAACACATTTCAATCAACGGTTATGGATTTATGTGGCTGTAAGAGTCCTTGGTCAAATCAAATACGTCTCATTGTCACCAGTGGAATATTGTATCATGAGTGAAAATCGGGGGTTTAATGATGGAACCTTTTGGGAATGAATGCGAGAGGATAATATGGAGATCGTGAAAGGTTACGGAATTGTCAATATAATCATTGCACATAATGGATAGAGCTCATGGTTCAGAACTATATAAAAATGTTTTTTTCAATGCTATTTGAAATAAATTTTATTCATACCTTTGGAATCTTTGCCTTTTCCTTTGGTCTTCAACTAATTGCTCTTCATTGGTGTCTTGAATGCTCCATGTCTTCATTTTTTATCCTCTCACCTACATTTTATTTCATGATTATGGAAATAACATCTGACTGTACATTCTTTTTGAAAACAGAGTAGTAGTTGCGGAATCTGCTTCTGGCTGCGGAAACTGGAGTCAGCTGCGGAAACAGATGTCAGCTGCGGAAACTGACACAGCTATTACTTGGATGAATGGAAATGAACAGATGACAAATGACCAGATGGAAATGGTCATGAAATTTTTTTTTATTAATGAAATGGAATGAAATGGATGAAATGAAGTGGAGTGGAGTGAAATGAAGTGAAATGAAATGGAATGAAGTGGAATGGAATGGAGTGAATGATCACAAAACTTGTGAAATGAAAGAGAGATTTTTTTTTGGAAAATATAGAGTGTCAGGTGCTCCTGATTTTCACCCTATATTTTCTGTATAAGACTGCCAATTAGTGATTGGTTTTCAGGCTTATACAATTTTATTTTTTTTTTTAACTGAAAAGAACAAAAGCTAGGCTGGTGGAGAAGAAGAATTCTTCTGTACCAGCCTGATTGCAGAACTTTCTTGAAACATTTTGACAAAATCCTCTTTTGAGAGTGGCTTATGATAAACTTTCAATCTATGGCCATTCACAAGAAGAGGAGTTTGAAACTCATCAATGGTCTTGATTCTTACAGCTCCATTGCTAAAGATCTTGTCAATCTCATATGGCCCAAGCCAATGAGTCTAAAATTTCCCTTGAAAATCTTTAAACTTGGAATCAAATAACAATGCCCAATCTCCTTCTTGAAACTTCTTCTCTTTGATATATTTGTCATGCCATTTAGTTCTTTGATATTGAACTAGATCAGTTCTTAGAATTGCTTCTTGTCTGATCTCATCTAGCTCATTCAACCGCTCCATTCTATGCTTTTGGGCTTCTGATAAGTCCATCCCCAACTGAACTGCTATCTTGAAGGTCTTGACTTGGAACTCAATGGGGAGCAAGACTTCTTTCCCATAAACAAGTTCATCGGGAGAATGTCCTGTTGTATTTCTCCATGTAGTTTTGTAGGCCCACAAGGCTTTAGGAAGCCTTTCTACCCAATCTCTCCTATGTAGATGAACAGTTTTGGTGATGATACTTTCAAGAACTTTATTTGTGGACTCCACTTGACCATTTGCTTGCGGATGGTAAGGAGTAGATCTTCTGTGCTTGATTTTGTATTCTTCCATCAACTTCTCCACCAAATTAGATGTGAATTGGCTCCCCTGATCTGTCACAATTTCTCTTGGAACACCAAGGCGAGTAAAAATATCCTCATAAAGAAAATGAATAACTGAATTTTCAGTAACAGATACTAATGCTTTGGCTTCTACCTATTTAGTAACATAATCAGTACAAACCAATATATACTTCTTCTGCTTAGATGGTGGATTAATAGGTCCAATGAAATCTAAAGCCCATTTTTCAAAGGGTTCAATGAGTACCTATGGTTGTAATGGCATTTCATTTGAAAGGGTAGGTTTCCCTACTCTTTGGCAGCTGTCACACCTTTTGACATATTGTTTTGCATCTTTGAAGAGGGAAGGCCAATAATATCCTAAAGAGAAGATTTTATAGGCCGTCCTTTTGTCTGTAAAGTGTCCGCCGCATGGTTCATCATGACATGCCTTAAGAATATCAGGCATTTCATCTTCCCCGACACATCTTCTGATCACAAGATCTGGCCCTGTTTTAAACAATTCGTTAGAAATCCATGAATATTTTGAACTCTCCTGAATAATTTTTCATTTTTCACTTGGAAATAAATGTGAAGGTAGTTTCCCTGTAACCAAATATTTAGCAATATCTGCATACCAAGGAGTCTTAATAGTTACTGCAAACAAGTATTCATCAGGAAACTTATCCTCTACAGGAGAATCTTCTTTAGTATTCTGAATCCTAGACAAGAAATCAGCTATTGTATTTTGTTTTCCTGGTCTATCCAACACAGTAATATTGAATTCTTGCAAAAGTAAAAGCCATCTTGTCACTCTGCCATTAGTAACAAGTTTGTTCATCAAATATCTAATTGCAGAATGGTCAGTATGAATAAAAGTTTCATAGCCTGTTATGTAATGTCTAAACTTATTAATTGCATGAACAACAACTAAAAACTCTTTTTCAGTTATAGTATAATTCAACGCTGTGGGAGTCAAATTTTTACTGGTATAATAAATGGCATAAGGAACTAAATCTTTTTGACCCAACACAGCTCCTAGAGCTGTATCTGAAGCATCCGTAGAAATATGGAAAGGGAGTTTCCAATTTGGTCCTCTTAAGATAGGTGCTTCAAATATTCTTGTTTTCAAAGTTTCAAAAGCTGATTGACAATCAGGATCCCATTTAAATTCACAGTCTTTTGTAAGCAATTTGAAGAGTGGAGATGTTATTTTAGTGAAGTTTTCTATAAATCTTCTATAGTAACCAGTAAATCCTAGAAAACTTCTAACATCTCTTTGACAATTTGGAATAGGCAACTTGGAAATGACTTCAACTTTTGATCTATCAACCTTAATCCCATCTCCTGAAATATGATGTCCTAAAACAATCCCTTCAGTAAACATCATAAAGCATTTTTCATGGCTTAATGAAAGGTTTATTTCTTTACATCTTATAAGAACTTTTTCTAAATTTTCTAATGCCTCTTCAAATGAATTACCATAAACTGTAAAATCATCCATATAAACCTCTACACAATCATGGATTAGATCAGAAAAAATCCCTAGTACTGCTCTTTGGAATGTTGCGGGTGCATTACATAACCCAAAAGGAAGCACTCGGTAGGCAAAATTTCCCCATGGACAAGTAAATGTGGTCTTATCTTGATCTTCAGGTGCTACCTGAATTTGATTATAGCCACTAAAACCATCCAAAAATGAAAAGTATTTTTTACCTGCTAATGTATCTAATACCTAATCAATAAAAGGCAAAGGAAAGTGATCCTTTAAAGTTGCTTTGTTCAATTCCCTGTAATCAATGCATACCCTCCATTTACCATTCTTTTTAGGTACTATAACCAAAGGAGAAACCCATCGGCTATCTGAAATTGGATAAATGAAGTTCACATTGAGAAGTTTTTGGAGCTCTTCTTTCACTATCTCCTTAAGATTTGGATTCATCCTTCTTTGAGGTTGTCTGATTGGTCTACTGTTTTCCTCAATATAGATATGATGGATGCAAGTCTTAGGATCAATACCCTTCATGTCAGTATACTCCCATGCAAATGCAGTAGAATGTTTTTGCAAGATTTTGGTTAGTTCTTCTTGTTGTGATTTTTCCATATGTTTGTTAATATTCAATGTTTTTCCTGGAAAAAGCTCAATAGTAGAACTACCAAACTCTTCCATAGAGTAAAGAGACATTTGTCTCGATGATAAATATTCTATGTCAGATTCCAACTGAAATTGTGTGGGGTCATATTCTGAAGATGTCTCAAAATTTTCTAATGTGTTCAGAATTTGACTATCCTCATTGATTTCAGAAATGGTAAAGACATGTTGTATAGTGTCCTCATCATCAACCCATTCATTGTCTCCTACTTCTGTGATTGCTCTTGCTGGAGGATACAAATTGAATTTCTTTGTCGAATTACCATTAGAAATGTACATGTCCCCGGATCTACAACTAATAAAAGCATCAGCTGTGGCTAGCCAAGGTCTTCCTAAGATAAGTGGGTGCCCTCCTAGATTACTCTTGGGAGTCAAAATCATAAAATCCACTGGATATTCCCAAGAATCTAAGGAGACTGAAATATCTTCTAATACACCATCTGGTTTAATAATTGATCGATCTGCAAGTTGCAGTAAAGTAGGTGTAAAAATAAGGTTAGGAAGTTTTAGTTGTTCCATAGTCTGTCTACTCATAATGTTGATAGCAGCCCCTAAGTCAATCAATGTGTTTGGAATTTCTATCCCATTTATATGTGTCTTGAAAATTGGACTTCCTGGATCTACATACTTCTGCATGGTAATTTTTCCCATCATAATATCTGCAATCTTTCCTACCAGGTGGATTCTTCTTGTGTCTTTTAGTTTCCTTCCCGGTATTTTGAAACTCAACTCCTTTATGGTTTTTTCTAGAATAGGAATTTCTCGAATGGCTTGTAGCAAGGGAATCTTGATACAAACATTCTTCAATTCATCTAGAAAGTCATAGTTAGGCAACAAGATTTTTTTTTCCACCCCCTTGTCAATTTGTAGTCTTTCAGGAAATGGAGGTGTAGATGAAGATGCGGGTTGCTCAACTATAGGAGTTGTGGATGTTAACTTTTCTTTTTCTTTTTGAATGTTTGAATTTTGAAGAGATTCTTCCTTAGAACCCTTATTGACTTGAAGAGAATCCTCCTCAGAGGTATCTTGCTCTTGGATATCTATAGAAGGTTTTTCTAAAACTCTACCAGATCTGAGTTGTACATCGTTGAGAGGAACAATCATATAGGTAGGAAATTGTTGTCCTTCTACCATGTAAGTATTCTGAGGATTTTTATTGTTAGGATTTGGCAATGGCTGAGCTGGAAGTTGATTTGTCTTTTGTTGGTATGTGAGCATGAGTTGAGGATTTGGATTTTGTTGAGAAGGTTGTTGTTGTGGAAATGGCAATGAAAGTTGTGGATTTGGGTTTGGAAGTTGTGGAGCTTGTTGATTTTGAAAAGATGGAGGGTATTGATAAAATTGAGCAAATCTCCCATAAGGATTTTGCATCCCTTGTACCCATGGTTGATATGGATTTTGATGTTGGGGCCAAGGTTGTTGCCAAGGATTCCAATTTGGTGGGGTTTGAAGATTCATAGGGTTGTTAAACCCTTGAGTTTGTTGTCCCTGCCAAGGTCTTCTTGCAACAAAACAGAGAGATTCTACCGAATTTGGGTCTTCTTGAAAGACAGCTTTGAGTCCAGGAATTGAAGGACAATCCTTGATCTCATGATTCTCTGAGCAAATCATACATGTTTCTACAACTTTTGCATCCAAGGGACATTCCCTTAAAGCATGTTTCTTCCTACATTTCGGACAAAAGATGGCTAAAGCATCTGTTTCTGCTTTCTACTTGTGTTGGATTTTAAGGGTGTCTAGTTGTTCACTAAGGCTCCCTAAGATATCAGTTTTGAACTCATCAAGCATATTACCAATCTCTGCCCTATTTACTGATCCAGTTGTAGATTTTTTAGCCCTAATAAGAGAAGGATCCCTAGGCCCTTTTCCTGTTTTAGATTTTCCTCTTGAGAGATGGACACATAGTTCTGTTATGTCACGAAGTGGGAGTTGAGAAATATCTCCTTTCCCCATCATGTTTAAAATATCTATCCATTCATCTCTAATGGCTTTTAATATGAGGGCTTTCAAGGTTTCATCATCTAAGTTGCTCATCTTTTCTCTTTTCAAGTTGTATTGAAATCTTTCAAGTAAGTCTTCCAAATTTTCTTCTTTTTGCATCATCTTGAATACCTCATCCTTGTGATTGGTGGGCATACAATAGTCCAAGTATCTATCCAAAAAAATTTGTTTCATATCATTCCAAGTCCTAATAGATTGATTGGCTAATCCCATGAACCATTTCAAAGCAGATCCTTTCAAAGTTGAAGGAAACAGTTTGAGTTTTTAAGAATCTTCCATATAGTCATAGGTTCGGCACACAACTTCAAACTCAAATAGAAATGTTTCAGGGTCCTCACTTCGCAATCCATAAAAGTTAGGGAGGACAGATGGTGAGATATTTTTCATTGTTGCATGAGTTTCCTCATCAACTATAGGAAATCCAAACAAGTTGTCTCCTTCCCTATTTCTACCATTATTTCCTTCACCATTGTTGTCTCCATTGTTTCCTCCTCTTCTACCTCTACCTCTACCTCCATCTATTACTTCCTCCGCCATGATAGTTTCTTTAGAGTCCTTAAAGTCCTCTAGTTTTTCTACCAAGGGAGAATGAGAGAAAGTCTCTTTGCTTTCTAAATGGGATTGAGTAGGTGGTATAGGAGAATCCTCTAATTCAGCTGTTCCTTGACTTCCAAAAATCTTAAGGCTAGGGGTAGATGGTGGTGAATCTGGTCTATGCCTTGAAGAAGATGGAGTTGTGAAAATCAAACTCTTGGCTTTAGCTATAAACCTTCCCCTAGAATCTCTTGCTCTATGCATGTCATTTTTTATTTTATTTTTTATTTTATTTTTTATTTTATTTTTTTTAAAGTTGGGCTAATAATCCTCTTTTTGATCTTCCAGGTCACACTAGGTGCAAGAAGAGAGCATACTTAATAAATTACTAAACCAATAACTCTCTTTTCTAATCCTCCAGATCACACTAGATGCAATGAGGAGAGCATACTTCAAAAAGTTATCAAGTTTTCCCTTCTTTTATGATTTTGTGTTTTTTTTTTTAAGAAATTGGCTACCTAGTTACACTTCCCCAGCAACGGCACCAAAATTTTTGGTCAATTTAGTGTATCCTAAATTGTTGTATTTAATTTGTCAATCCGGGATTCGTAAGCTAATGAAGTGCTGCACACTATATGTGCAAGATAACCTATTTCTTAACTTTTTGTTGTTTTTGGTTTTCTAAGGTGAAATGGAAATTCTAAAATGAAAACAAGTATGGTTATATTTGTTCAAGGAAATGATATCCCCTATAATGATTTACCAACTTGAAACTTAAAAAGGAATTTGAAATTTTCAATGACAAAACTTGAAAGGAAATGAAAATGTACTGCTGAAATGAAAAGATGATGTAAGTCTAATAAATCAAAAACAGTGAACTAGTGAGCATGAAACTAAACTATTCTTGCCGCTGTCTAAACAAAAAGAAACTATGCTTAAAGAAATTCAAAATTGCAACAAAGTAAATCTAAATCAGATTACATCAATTTATCTTCTGATCCTTCATCATTAGTCCAGCTATGATTTTCGGAAGTAACCATAAAAAACTTGAGTAACTGATATCTAACTTGCATAAAGTAAACTAATATCAAACCATACATTCATAATTCAATCCCTCACCATCAATCCAGCTGTGGCTTTCAGAGGTAACTGAAGATGTCATGCACAATTTAACATTTCTAACTTGCAGAAAGGAAACTAATACTAAACTACACACTTCATAATACAATCCCTCACCATCAGTCCAGTTGTGGCTTTCGGAGGCAACTGAAGACGTTATGAGCAGTTTAATATATTTAAATTTGCAGAAGGAAAACTAATACTAAACTACACATTTCATAATACAATCCCTCACCATCAGTCTAGCTGTGGCTTTCAGAGGCAACTGAAGATGCTATGAGCAGTTTAATATATCTAAATTTGTAGAAAGGAAACTAATACTAAACTACACATTTCATAATAAAATCCCTCACCATCAGTCCAGCTGTGGCTTTCGGAGGCAATTAAAGATGCTATGAGCATTTTAATATATCTAAATTTAACTACTGAAACAATTAAGCAAAACTGAGTTAAACAAAGCAATACTGAAATGAAACAGAAACTAAGAAAAACACATTAGCAGCAGAACAATGTTAATTCCATGTCATTAGTCAAAAAGCTATGAAAATTCCCGGGCTGCCTATCTATAACCTGAAACAAGAACACTGATCAGTGATTAACAACATAAAACATGAAAGACAGAAGTGAAATAGAAAGCATGAAAGTTTATAAACAGAAATGAAGCATATGTATCATGAAAAATGCAGTGTATAAACATGTGAATGGATTATGGCACAATGATCTTTAAAGAAATGAAATAAGAACTATACACTAATGCACAAAACCTTAGCTGAGCAGGGGCCCTCTACACCAGCCTTGGCAACGATCTTCAAGTACGAATTAAGTTGGAAAACAGAGTCTTCTTATATTAAAAATGCAGTCATAATAAAGATGGTAAAATATTATGGCTCACATACTGTAATTACATTGGCGTACTGCATTTTAATAAAATGACCAAGACATCAATCGGGAAACTCTATATGCGTATGCAAATGCGTTATATATAACAAAAGAAATATAATTGTCTCCTAAAGTTTATGCTGGTGGAGAACACGTAGACCATTACATCCACGGATCTAGGATCATGGCATTGATGGAAAAATAAATCTGCTGAAGTGGATGTAGTTGACTATGGGCTGTCTCCAGATGCCGACTTGTCTCATGGCTTCAGCAAACCCGCCCCTCGAACCGCCTCGGGGCCGGGAGCGAGATCCCTGTCACCGTAGACTCCATAGTTGACTTGCATGTGGACGCCAACTTTGACCTTGCTAGATGGGTTGCAAAAGAACTAATAGGACACGAACCATGTCCTATCATTCACGACACTTACATGTGGATCGTTTTCAGTAGACACCTGTAACATAGATTTTCACAAAATAGCTGCGGAAAGTTGCAGTAGCTGCGGAAAGTGGCAAGATTCCGCAGCTGAATGAACAAAATCTAAATCAAATAGCAAACACAAAAATATAATTAAAAACCATGTTAGATGCTCTTTTGAAAATGATATTAACAACTTGGGAGGTTCAGGTGAGTGAAAAAGGTATAGAAAAGTGTATGGAAAAGATGCAGAATTGAGACTCAACAAGGAGTCTGCTAGTTCAAATGCACTCAAAGGAAGGAAAAATGCTAGGACAAGTAGGATTGGGTAGGAAGAGATGTTGTTTGAAGAAATTACATGTTGCAGATTGATAAAAGTTGTCCTTTTCAAAGAAAGATCAACAAGAAAAGAAGAAAATCTACCCAATGGATGAGGCACTGGTCTGCTAAAAGCCAGAGATTGATAACTGAGGTTCTGGACACCTAGAAGGATAGTTTTCCTCCCCAAATGGAGCCACTGTTAGTCATCCATAATTTTGACTTTATCCAAAGATGACTAAATTACCAATCCTAGATTTCTAGAAATAATATTTATAGAAGCATTATGAGTTCTAGAAATATTATTGCCTTCATCATTTCGAGTCTATCAATTCACAAAAATCTTCATTTATGTCTCCTAAAAGGTTATCCTACTGTTTCAAAGAAGAAATCTCATTTCTGGCTATTTATCCCTATTTTTATTAGTCTATTTCCCTCTGAAAATAGCCCATTTTCCCTTTATCAACTCTTCAGTTCCTCTGAAAAACCCCCTTAAAACCATTATAAACACTCTTATACTTGGTTTAAAAAGTCCCTTTTCCTCTTCATTCTCCTCCATTTTCCCTAAAAAAACCCTTTTTATGGTTTAAAATACCCCTCTTTACCTATCGGAACTTCTAAATTGGCCTAAAAAACCCTTTTTTGGCCTAAAGACAGTCTTTTTACAACTAAGGGCTTAAGCCCCCGAGGGCTTGAAATCTTCCGCCCTTTTCCTCCATATGCCTTGGCCTTGAAACTAAGTGCTTAAAGCTTTGGCCCCTCTTCTCATTTGCCCCTGGTCCTCCTTTTACCCATGGGACCGCACCTCTCCCTTTCCTTCTAGCCCCCTTTTCCTTTTCTTTTCCCTACTCTATTGTTTTTATCAGGCCACATCCACCGTTGATCAAAGGCCCTCGGCCTAGATCCAACAACCCTCATTCACCTCACCTTTCATTTCCGCTCCCCAAACATCTGCTGTCCCTAAGCCCCCTCACCTTAGCCCCCGGTTCTATCCACTCCGCATAGGACCTTTTTACTGTGCCTTATCATAGCCCCCTTCCTTCGCTATTCCATCCCCCGCGCTATGTATTCCTTTGGAATATCCCCACCATAGATATCATTGATCTAACGGCTCCGCACTGCCCTCTCATCATCCAACTTCCCACCCATTCAGCCCCGCAAATCGATCTACATCGTCGATCTGCATGATATAATGGTCGTCGTTTAACCCGACATCCAATCCATTGCATAAACACTACCACTTCACGACAAATAGCCCACGTCACCACCGAGCCCACCACCCACTGCTCCACCATCCATCCAATCCCCCTCCGACACCTATCTTCCACCATTCCCATCCGCCAAGCACTTCCCTCCCATCGCGCTCCATTCTCCACCGTAGATCTGAAGCCCCCAGATCCAACGGCCCGGAGTTAATTTCGTGTGAGATCACTCACCAAGGTTTAACACCTTATTTCTACGTGAAACTAGTGGTTTTCTTGAGGCACATGGCAAGTGATGAATGGAATCGCGTTCCCCTGGGGCAAAACCACTAACCGCCCAACTACAACACGAAAACCGCTGGTGATTTTCCAAAACCACTTTTGCCCATTTTCGCGCCAAAGTCATTTTTAAACCTAGTTTTCATAGTTTTTTTCCATGGAACCTCTTCCATGTGCTTCTCCCTCCCTCTGTGCATGCTCCTCACACCTCTAAAATCAGTTTTCATCCAAAAAAGCAGGGTTTATTTAATATTTTTTGATTTTTTGCAGAATAAATTGCAAATAAGGTTTAAAGAGCTACCCTCCCACAATCAAAATAAGTGACAAGGATCCATTGAATGACGGTCCAAGGGCTAGAAACACAAAGAAAGGGATTCCATAGGGTTTGAATTCATGGCTGTGACCGGTGCCTCATGAGCACTGGTTACACAATCAAACCCTCGGTGCACCAAAAGAAACCCTGCACACAACAAAACAAAGAAGAATCAGTGAAGTAAAAGAGAAAAGGAAAATACAGAGTTTAAATTTTAATTAAAAAGGGATAGATTTGAGGTTAAAGATGGAAGAACAGAAGTATTAAAGGGTCAGCAAAGGATAATTATAAAGGCCAAAGGATTAAGAATAAAGCCCGAAGAATCAAGCCCTTAACCAACAGATTAAAGAATGAAGCATAGTGTAAAGACAGATAAACAAAGGTTTTAAACAGACACAAAGAAAGGACATCGAGGCAGGTTAATCAAGAAATAAAGGTTGTTAAAGTAGAATTAGGCAAAAAACACAGTTTAAAGGATAAAAACAAATAAAAAAAGGTCTAAGGCAGTGAGTAAAGGGAAAGAAACAATGATGATCAATTGAAAAGGAAAACCAAAGCAAAATCAAAGCCTAAAAGAAGATTAATTAAAATAAGATCAAGCTAAAGGCCTTAAACATGGTTTTATGATGAAATCAAGGGAACTTAGGCTAAATTAGCCTCAGATAAGTCAAACACAGAGCATTTATTCACTTGATAAGCCTAAATTGACACCTTTCACTTACTTTATGTCTCAAAAGACAAATAAAAAATTATTACATTAAAGAAGATATTATGAATTGTCAGGAACAGTTAATGTAAAGATGAAGATAAGGCTGCAAAGTCAACATTTTCGACTATTTCATCCTTAGGAAGTAAAGACAAATTTATTACATAGAAATTAGTTGAGAGACATTCCTACCTGCCTTGCATGGTTTTTAAGGATAGGAGTGCATTTACTATGTCATTAATAACATTTTGAACCCTAGATGGTTCCACCTCCTCATTTGCAGTATAAATACTTCACTGGAACTCATTGTAAGGTAGGCATTTGATAACTCTTTGAAGTGATACATAGTTCTGCTGAAGTTGAAAGAAATTTGATATTCTGGAACCTGTGGATGTTTTGACCTCTTTGTGGATGGAGAAAGCTCTGTCATTGGATCCCTGAGCTTGGTTGTTGGTGAAGTATTTTAATCTGTTAATGTTTTTCCTGTTTTCCATTCTTTTTTCATCACTTCTTGCTTGCAGTAGAGTAAAAATTCTAGGCTAAGAAATGTCTCCTAGAAGCACCTTACACCTATTTACTCTTCATTGTCTTTATGTTTTCATCTGCTGAAGGTTTCATTGAGTATTTTGACCGCTTTTCAACCCTTAAGCTTGTTTATTTCAAAAATAGTTCAAATAGTTGGTCTCAAGATGATTTATGGTTTTCCCTGCTTACTTGCTGCCACTTGAAAATTGTTTTTGAAGTATCCCTTTAAAGTACCATTGTTTATAGTCTGCCAAAGAGGTCTGTTTTGATCATACCCTTTGTTCTTGCTTAAATAATTGTTTTGAAGGTCTTTATAGTTGTAATCAAAGATGTCTAGGAGTTCCCTCTTCTATGAATGTAGTTATTTGTGAATCTCAAATGTTTTCTTATCCTTTAATTGAAATATTTGGATGAAATAGAGTGTTCCTTGACTCCTAGATTTCATTTGATAAGTTTGTCCTGAAATTGTTATTTTCTTATGTGTAATTTGTATAATTCATGGTTAGCCTTGTCTACAAAGTACTTATTCCTGTTCAAATGATGTTTTAAGTCCCTTTGTTGAGAAGTACATATAATTAAGGATTCTTAATTGCCCTTACTTCTACTTTTCATTTTAAACCCTTAATGTTAATTTCATTTCACCTAAAAACTTTGTAGATCCAATAGCCAAGTTAGATTTTCCCTTTGATACCCATGATTCATCTGCAAACTTGTTACAAACTTCTACTTGACTCCATTTCTCAATGACTTAGAGATTTCCCTTTTCTATCTATGCTGCCTAGATCATCATGTCCCACCAAACAGTCAAACAAACTCATGCTTAATAACTAGCCTAAAATCAACCTTTTACAAGAAAACAAGTCATATCTTTGCAAACAATTGAGAGATCACTCTCTAAGACTAGGAGGGCTAGATCCTAAAACTCTAAAGACTACTTTATGTGTTGACTTGTCATTTAGTATGCCAATCTGCTAAATCACAGGATCCCAACATGGTGGTTATTTGAATATTCTTCATTAAGAAATGTAAACATCTCTACTTATGCAAAGTTCACTAGGAGATTAGTGAAAAGATTTGATTTTAAGCAATCTGAAACTTCCTTGGGTGAGAAAACCAAGCCCAAGAATTCAAAACCTTTTCATGAGTTGGAAGGATCCATGAAGCCAACTCCTTGTTAGAACATTGTTGAGGGGGTTGAATGTCTGCTACATGCTTTGCCAAGGGCAAAGGCCCCACTTGAGCTAGAACTTTCTTCTCAAAAATAAGACATAAGGATTTATTTTTCAAGGAGGGATCAAGAAAAAGGGTCTCTTAATGATGAGGTATTCTCCATTGATGAGGAGAAGGAAGAGAAATAGCTGGAAAGATCCTCCAACGCTATGACAGCAGGAGGATATCCACTTCTATTTGGAGATGGAGGTGAAGCAAGTGCTTCCACTAGGAGGGCTCTTGTATCTTTGCAAGAAGCTCCAAGGGATCTTACATATGAAGAGCATGAGCAGCATGTGTCTATGATTCTAGACAAGGATATAAGACAATGGAGGAAGTGTGTTCCAACATTGCAATCAAATTTGGGAACACACACTATGAGAGATCATTCCCTTGTGATCAAGACTCTTGACACCAAGGAGATGATGGGTGTGCATGGGTTAAGTACATATGAAGAAAGAACCTTAGACTATGAGATCTTGCAGAAGGTAGGACATGAAGAACAAAGGAGGGATCACAGCACTGACATGGCAGGAGGTGATCCACTATTACATGGAGGGAAGGAGGGAACAATTGCTCCAATTAGAAACACTCTTGCATCCTTAAGAGTGATACCCCATTATCATGAAACTTCCACACAAAAAACAAATATGGATTTGCGTAGTGGAAGCAAGGATATGATGATCCCATCTATTATGCACATGGGGATGAGTCATGAGACATCATTATCTTGTGGTAAACCACCTGGGAGACCACCTGATTCATATTTGGTGAAATATGTCTCACACCTTGATGCTCCACTCATAGATCTAAGAAGGAAGGGAGCATTAGAAGACCATAATACAGCGCTGAAAGTTTTGGGGAAGCTCAAGGAGAAGGGAAATATTTTCTCTTTATCACCATTGTCTACTCTCTCATCTCATACTGCGCTGAGAGAAGATGCTTCAAGGATGGAAGAAGACACCATCATAGGGCAAGGAGGGCATTCCTTGGCTATGAAGACTCAGAATATGATCTCACTAGGAGAGAAATATTCCATACATGATAGAATATGGTGGCCTCACATGCATACTCTGCCAAGACCAAGGAGGTTTTGGATAGATGATATCCTCCCATGGGGGACTAAATTCCAAAAATTTCCATCTACATTTGAGCATGTGCATATGCAAGAAGGGCAACAAGGAGGTAATAGCAGCCTTCCATCATATACTCTCGGTATGGGATATGTCAAGGAGGAGAAGAAGGGAAGAAATGACCTTCCAACATATACCTTTGGCATATGAGATGTCAAAGAGGAGAGCAACTACATGGTAGACATTCGAGCTGATAGATCATCAACACTGTCATTTTTGAGCACATCTCATGAGGAGCTACTATTGGGAGGGCTTTGAAGGAGAACTATATCAACATTGTCAAAGATGCATGCACCATGTGGAGATGGAGCAACAACATAACTCTATGAGAGAGTTATTTCAGCCTTCTCTTCCTACTTTTGAAAGAGGAGATAGATCTATGCACCAATCCATTTGTTTGAGGAGATTTGTGGGTGAAGAGCATACTCATGTAAATTCTGTTTTATTTTCTTATTGTATGCATACTTTTACTATGTATTTGCAGGCCATGACTCCTAAGAGAATTGTTTTACCTTATAAAATTCATGGCCAACTCTGGGTTAAAAATATTTATGAATAAGGTCTCTTCCTTGATGGACAAAAGGAGATTTTGCAACATGATGGGTGCTTCCCTAAGGCACCAAATATATCTCACACTTTTAGCCATGGTGAGATGATATGGGTAGCAATTAAGTGGTGGGAAAACCACTTACCACATCTAGATCTGATGCAAGCAAGAGATGCACTGTGATGGTTCCACATGTGGGACTATGACCCACCTCCATATGCACAATTTTCTGTTTGTATGTATATTATTTTTCTCCCATACATTGATGATGTACTTGTGTTTTTTATGGGAATGTCTGGAGGGATCATGGGAGGTAGGTATGTGCCTTATGGGATGGATATTCTCCATGTACCTTATGCTACATGTTTCGGGGAGAACATTGGGAAAACCATGTTTGTTTCATGTAAACTATTATCTCCTTATGGGATGGACTACTTGCATCTCATGAGAACTTTGGAGGAGCATTTCATGGTGGGATGGAATGGAATTACACATTGGTCGGGTGTGTCCATTGGGAATGAAGTTTCCCACATTTCTACATGCTTCAAGGGGAGCATGGGACATTATATTGCTACTACATTACATCACTTCTTTGCTTATGAAGAGAGCCATATGATTTACTTATGTCTTTGGGAGGAGCCTCTCACATGGGAGGAGTTTTTCCATGAATTGCATATTTGGAGGGTGATTCATTTTTTATGGATGATAGCTTGGAGAATGGATGTCCATATGGGAATAAATATCCCCCACATTTTCATTTCTGTCTTTATAGTTGCTTGAGGACAAGCAACATTTCGGAGGGGAGGACTGTAATATTCCCAATTAGTCCTAAGCTAATGGGAATATTAAATTTTGCTTTATTTTTCTATTTCATGAATAAAAGTGTATGGGAGGATCATAAAACTCCTAAAAAGAAAACAAATCAATGCCAAATGTGAAAGAGGCTATATCTTGGCTAAGTAATAAGGCACCCTTAGGTGTGAAAGGGGCTAAACATTTTGACTGGGTCAACCATGACCAAATCTATAGCGTTGTCTTGGAGGAGTGGCCATCAATGAGGCATATCGCAGTTTTAGATGGAGATGAATTGTGTCAAAGAAGTGATTTCTATGAAGCTTGTTTAGGGTTTACAAGATCTTAACTTATATAAGGAAGGGGATGGCAGCATGAAAGGTTTGTTGATGATATTATATTTTCTGAATTATTTTATGTTTATACATACTTCTTTCTTTGATTGTTTAGCCTAGATTGCAAATGTTGTTTAGCATTGGGTGTTCCTGATTGGGAATCCCACCTCTTCCCATTGAGTAGCTTTTGGGAGATTTTTTATTGCATAATCCACTATCTGGCTTGAGGCCAAGCTTCTTCTTCCAACTACAACGCATATCCTGTTGAGGGTTTGGTTGTCTTTGAAAGCTTCAGCAAGTGGAGGCTAGATCTACTCAGATCTAGACCGTTTCAGTGCTCCTTTTCAGTGGAGAAGTATTCTATTCCATTGGCAAGAGAGTATTGAACATCTTGAGTATCATTTTCAGATCTTGGCTAGAGGCCAAAAATTTTCTTAAGCCTACAGCGCAGTATTGCTTCCAGAACTACGTTATTCTTGTAGGTGATGTTGCAGGGTGTTTTGGCACACTTTTTGGAGGAGTGATTTCCATGTGTTGGGGATCTGCCCTTCACATTTGAGATCCATTGGAGAGGATCATCATATTGTATGTTTCAGATCAAATCTATATGTCCATGAATTTTTGAATATTTTTGTATATCTACTACATTAGATCTCAGATCTACTCCTTGTACTTCATGTATTGCTGAAAACCCCAAGGGGGAATTGAAGAAAAGCCTATACAGTGTACAAATATGATATAGATCTAAATTTCCATACATAGATCTGCTCTAGATATGAAGTGTAATCCACAACAGTTGCAACCAATAAAATAACGTTGTCAAGCTCTTTTCAGTCTTAATATATGGTTGCATCACCTCTTTTTGAGGAATTTCTTTTATAAAATTCTTTTATTTCCTGTTGTACAACTCATGGGCTAACTTGTACATATATTTTGCTAATGTAAATCTAAATAAAGAGCCTCCATATTGGCCTCCTACTCTTACTTAGATGATCTGTGTTATTTTTACTACATAACTGTTATATATTGCTGCAATCCCCATTTTGGGATATTACAGGTACCGAGAGTGGCAGTGGGTCCAGGTGCTCCGCCTAGGGGAGCGCCACCCTAGAGTCCTTTTTGTACACAAGGAAAGCACCCATTATGAGGATGCATCCCCTATTTTTGATGACTTATATGTGTATCTTTTTGGACTGATCGATGGGTCAGGGATACTATTTTTTGTACTTAGACACATACATTTTGATATATATATATATATATATATATATATATATATATATATGTGCGAAATATTTTTTGTGATTCTACATGGTGTGCCCCATGTTTCTGCTTTATGGATTATGTTATGATGATGGATATATATGTTTTTTGTTTTTTATGTATGATGGTTTATTCAAGATGCATTCCAATTTAGAATATTGTTAGCTATATGATCAACTGTTTGGTTTTGACTCCTTGGTAAATGTGTGAATGTAATGTAGTCAAACTATCTTCTTAATATTTTTGCGCACAAATATTTTCTAAATAGATGTGAATGTCATATCTCAAATTTTTGGTTTAACTGCAATACTACTAACTGGAATCAAGGTAGATATGCATATGGCGTATGACCTGATGGAGGGCGTCACACATAAGTCTGATAACGGTGTCATATTCTGCCTGATTGTTTGTTACTGAACTAATGCACAGTCCATTGGTGCAGAGTGGTGATCGGTCAGGGTGATAGATGGCCCAGGAGGCTCTTACTAAAATTTGAGACCATCATGATGCTCCATCAGAAAATATGAAACAAGGTTCAGGTTGGCAATCCATTGTGACACTTGAGTGCGCTTTGTAACAAGTCTTTTGGTCAAAAATTTTAAAATGGTTGGGTTTGTGTATGTTGACTCTAAGGTAGGGCTAGTTGGGCCCTTATGGATATAATTTCTTGAGGTAAAGGCCATTGATGGGGTTGCTAAGGTATGTCACTTCTGGTTCTATCAAGATGTATGCCCCCTTGAGGAGGCAATGCTTTACGATGCAAGGTCCCTTCCACAAGGTTTCGAACGTTCCTGGCCTTAGGCCCTCTTTTGCGACATCATAACGGGGGACTAGTTCTCCCTCGGTGAATGTGCGAGGGCTGATGTGTGGTAGAACGATGATTTTTCCCATTTCTTGTGGGCCTTGCTGTGTTGCAGTGACCATTGTCAGTTTTCGTCGACGAGCTCTATTTGTACTAGACATTGTTCTAGAGGTTGGGTATCATTGAGGAGTTTGATGGCGGCATGTAAATTTGGGATATTGTGACCATGGGACATCTTCACAGCCGTGCAAAATTCCCATAGAGAAAAGAAGAGAATATGGTGCCAATTGGTTTTATGGTTATTCACCACACGTTGTAACATAGTTTTGAGTACTTTGTTTACATCTTCTACCTATCCGTTGGATTGGGGGTAGTATGGTGAAGTGAATTCATGGGTGAACCCGAGGTGGTGAGCTAGCTCCTCAAAAACTTCATCCTTTAAGTGTTTCCCATGGTCGGAGACTAATTCCTTGGGGACCTCGACCTGGGAAATGACGTGGTTAAACAGAAATCAAGCGGCATTTTCTACGGTGTTTTCATATATGGGCATGTCTTCTGCCCACTTAGTGAAATAATCGATAGCCACTATGATGTAATTTCCAGATGATGCGGGGTTGCAAGTCATGAAGTCGCCCCCCCATTTACAAAAGGGGTTGGTGACTATGACATGGTGTAGAGGAGCGGGAGGGGGCTCTTGCTTTATGGGGGAAGCGCTGGCATCACTCGCATCTCTTGACTGCTATAATGAAATCGCGAAATAGGGAGGGCCAAAAATATCCTACCCATAGGAATTTTTGGGTGGTGGCCATTCCAGATAGGTGGCTGCTGCAAGCACCTCCATGGCATTCATTAAGGGCCTGTTCCGCTTGGTCGTGAGTGAGGCATAAGCGTAAAATGGTGTCGATGCCCCATCAGCACAGGACATCTCCCATAAGGAGATATTGGGGGGCCTGTTGGCGTATGCGCTGAGGGTCGTCTTGAGTGAGATGAGGTCTGAAATTCTAAGTTTGTAGGAAGAGGATAATGTCTTCGTACCAGGGGTCATCGGTTGCTACGAAGAAGAGATGCTTGTTTGGTAGCCAATCGTTTACTGGTGATCCCTTGGTATCTCTTGGGAGGTCCGTAATGAAATCTACTAAGATAAGTGCCTTTTTCATTTTAGGGGAGCGAAACTATAAGCCATATTCTTGGAGAATGACTATCTAGCGGGTGTAATTATGGTTCATTAGGAGGCATGTGAGTAGATATTTGCTAGGATTAATATCTGTGATGACCGTAGTGGTTTTTAAGATGATGTAGTGGCGAAGTTTCTGGAATAAATGTATTAATGCTAGGGAAATATTTTCTTCAAGCTCATATCTTAATGTCGGGCCCACTAAGGTTTTACTGACGTAATAAATTATGTGCTCCTTCCCATACGGGCCTTCCTAAATCAAAACTCCATCTAGGGCAGACTCGGAGGTTGATAGATACAGGATGTAATCTTTGTCATAGTATGGGGGACTAATGAGTGGTGTTGAAGATAATGTTTCTTTCAGGGCATCGAACACTTGTTGGGTGTGATCATCCCACTTGAATGGGATGTCTTGGTGGAGGAGGCATAGGAACCCTTGAATGCAAGTGGCATAATCTAGGACGAAGTGTCTTAGAAAATTATCCTTCCCCTACAAGCTTTTCAGTTTTCTGAGGGTTCAAGGTGGAGGTACCTCTTTGATAGCTTGGACCTTGAGGGGATCCACGCGAATCCCTTGCTGGGACACTATAAAACCTAAGAGTATACCTACTATGACATAGAAGAGACACTTGAGGGGATTCAAGCGTAGGTTGTATTGACGACATCGTTGGAATACCAAATGTAGATCCTCGATATGGTCTGAGCACTTTTTGGAGTGAACGGTTAGGTTTTCCAAGTAGGTGATGATAAGGTATGCCAAGTAATGAAATATATAATTCATGGACCTTTGGAAGGTGGCTCCAGCATTTTTTAGGCCAAATGGCATTACCTTGTATGCGAATGTGCCCCAAGGGGTGGTGAACACGGTTTTGTATCTTTCTGTATGGCGGATTTGAATCTGGTTGTACCCCAAGAATCCATCCATGAAGTAGAGAGCCTTGTGTCCTGCACAAGAATTGATGACCTGGTCGATGACTGGGGTGGGTTTTCCTTGGGACAAGATTTTTTCAAATCCTGAAAATCGGTGCAGACGCATATGATGCCCTGTTTTTTCATGATGGGAACAGGGTTGGAAACCCAAGATGTGTGAGCGATAGGGTAGATAAATCTGACTTTGTGAAGCTTTTCAATTTCTCATTTTATTACTTCTGCCTTTGATGGGTGCAGTTGACATTGTTTCTGGCGCACCGGAGGTACATCATGCAAAGTGTCAATGTGGTGCTCTACGATAGTGGGACTAAGCCCAGGAATTTCCGAGTAGTCCCATGCGAAGATATCTGTATACTCTTGTAGAAATTGGGTATAAGAAGCTATTTATTCTCGAGAGCATGCTGCCCCCAGTGATATTTATTTGACCTCACCAGGGTTTTAGGATATGTTCACCTTGATGGTAGGTGAGAAGTTTGAAATATTTCCTTCCTCGAACGCATCAGGTGTTGGGATGGGATTTTTGAACCAATCAACTTTCCCTGATGGAATGAAATATTTTGATTCGATTACATAGATCTCTTGTTCTTCTGTCTTTTCAGGACTGAATATTTTCTTGTGGAGAAAAAGCGAGCAGTGATGCATTGCATTCCATGGATAATCTGGCTCTGTCATGGCTTCTAGGATGTCCTCATATAAATGAAATAGGGATCCTGAGGGGGATTGATCCTTCACAAGGTTATGTTTAAGAGGTTAAATCTTCATGAAGCTGGTTGAGAGACACAAGAAGGATTCCATCGTCGATGTGGTGGAACCAAACGCGATTGACAGAGTGTAGACAAATTGGGTCTGCACTGTCACAGGTACAGCTACTCTCATAGTTGCAGTTCACTCGACACCTATGGTAGATGAGTAGACAACTTGAGTCATAGTTCTGATACATGATGATATGAATCAGATATCGTGTATCGTGTCATCAGCGTTTTGTGGGTGAAGAATCTTTGTGATGGGAGTTTGCATAAGCGCAAGTTTGGGTCCCCAGTTAGGATGGTCAATTTCATGTTGGTGGAAAATTTGCCTAGTGCAAAGGTGCCTGAATGTTTCCATTAACGGGAATTCCTATGACTCCTAGTTATGGCCAGTGTAGATGGTACATGGTACCATTGTGCCAACTGAGTAGATTGTGTGGGAATCAACACTACTCATCGTCCCAGATTTGGATGCTTGTAAAGGACCTGTGGTAGAATATGAGGTCTTCTACTTCCATTTCCATGTTGTTGGCTTGGGTGTGTCTAACGCTTTTGGGGAGTGTAGACTTAATGTTGCTCTTGTCTTGGGGAGATGCTCACATTTAATTTTACGATGAAAGTGTGAAAAAATCTGGCAATAAGGACACATGATCTTCTCTTGGTTAGAGAGAAGTCTCTGTGGTAGAGAATAGACTATACAAAAACTATTTGCGAGGTGCTTCAGTTCTTTTCACTGATTGACTCGGTGGTCATTCCGGTCGCATAGTCTGCATGTTATCCTAGGTTGGGTCTGAGTCATGATTGGCTGGTGTGCCATCCTATTTTTCCCATGATTTCGATGTGGGTGTGGGGATGCTAGCCTGGGGATGATGTAATTTCTATATCGTTTGAGGAGATCATCCCGTTTCTTCTCTATTGTATGAATCATATCAATGAGAGGATGAAATTGCATGATATAGGTACACCATTATCCATAGTGATTTCCTTGACATACTGTGAAAATATCCTAGATATGGGGGTCCCATCATGTTTAGTTTGTGGTCTAGCAGGGTACCAACGTCGCAACGCTGCTAAATCAGGGCAAGTGACGACCACATGGTTGGGTGTTTTTCATAATGCACATGTTGGTCTTCTCTATATAGAATGGTTGGGGGTAACTAAGGGTTCGCTGATTGGTCTCTTTTTAGCTAACAGGAAGAGGATGGATCTACTTGTCACAATTTTCGAGCTATTCATGCATTCCAAGTATGTGCCATCTTCTTGGGAGAGGTGGACTATGGACAAGTGCAAACTAGCTAGTGCTAAGCGGAATTAGGGGATATAGTGAAAATTTTCCATAATATGGTTGTCGGCACATAAAGGACTTGTGAATTGTGCTTCCTGAAATCCAATGTAATAAACCCGTTCTATGGGATACCATCTATGGAAGATTTCCAGGGTTGCGCATTCTTCGATGAAGTGACCACGTTCATGTCACAACATGCAACGTATGATGGGAGGGGGGAATATGAATGGGATTATTTCTGGTGACTGTCATTCCTCCTATAGGTATAGGATGGTACAAGGTTCATCTCCATATGACTGGGTGGAGGGATCCTCTTGATAGGATCGCTCGATGGCATGTAAAGTGTCCCTATATCGCGGGATTTCTAGGAAATGATGGGTATAGTGCCTATAATTGTTGCAGATAGCACATGCATGATTGGTACGCAATGATTTTCCTTTTTCTTTGGTGGCAAGTTATTTTTTTCGAGAATGTGGTGTCATGATGTCTGCCTTAGAGCTAAGGAGCTATTTTAGTTCATCTAGCTCTAAGCAGATATGGGTAGGGTGACCTAATACATTGCATATGGCACAACCAGGTGATTCTCGTTGTATGGAGGGAGTCTCCACCCTCTTTCCTCTCTCTTTTTTCTTAGTCATAATCATCGGTTTCACAATGGGAATATCCTTTGCAGGTATGTTTTTTACAGTTTCCTGTAGGGGTGGGGCCTCCTCAGGACTGAGAGGTTTTAACCCTATGGCAGTTATGTGTGTGACTCCTGTCCCCATAGGGGGGACAAGGTACCAAACTGGTATCCTAAAAGATATTTTTGGTAACACCATCATTTCCAAAACCTACTTGGATACGAAACCAACTTGGGGGTAGAGGAAAGGGGATTGGGAAGCGGTGTAAGCTACAGAGGCTGCCGTAGCTGAGGACTTAGTGTCATTACTGCTTGTTTTCATGTCCTGACTAGCTTCAGTGCTTGATGTTGACCTCATGCACACCGGAGAACTTGTGACATCAGGTGATGACTCTGTTAGAATGAGGGGACCTCCTAGGAATGATCCAAGGATGGACAATGGTTTGAACTGGTTGGGGTCATATTCCTAGTACCATGAAAGCGTGTTTGTGGATGTCTCTACCTAGGGTAGAATTATATCGGTATCTATTAGGGGTCGCTTTTCGCTATGCATCAATTGGTCAACAATAACGATGCATACTCATGGGGGAACATCATAGTGAAGAAGACGAAGGAGGCGATGGCTGACATGGTGTACATATAACTTTGACCAAGGAGTATACTGTAGTATAAGTGGGCATCCAATATTTCAATGTCTATAAGGACCATATTTCCGTCTAAGCATACAGGGATGTTTTGGTAGATACCAACGGGGGTTGAAGGGTGACCATCGTATGATCTAAGCATGATGACTTATGGCTTTAGCTCAGGAGACCCTAATTTCTGCCAAACGTTTTTTGACATGATGCATGTGGATGCACCCTTGTCAATGACACATCGGTGAATGGTAATTTTTTGGACCGATACTGGTATCTGAAAGGTGACCATTGAAGGAAGCCTAGGGGTGGCTTTGTCTAAATCAAAAGCCATTAGGTGTGTATCGGCAGGGTTGATAGCACCTAACGCATAAAGAAAGGCTTTCCATTGCTTTGGGAAAGACTGTAATACTGCCAAAGCTGACATGGACGTAGGAGATTGACCTAGATCATCCACAATGCTATAGTTATGGGCTACTTTCGAATAGTTTCATGCTCGCCTAGTTGGTCCCTTAACCATCTTGGGCAAGGGTTCAATAGGCATATTTGATATGGTCAAAGGTGTTGTTGGTGCACTGGTACTAGTCCCTGATGCGTTGTTGTCTAGTGGGGTATCATAATTTTGATTCTGTGTTTGAAAAAACATTTCTTTTCCAGTCATGTAGATTTAGTGGTTGTTCTTTCTAGAGTCGTTGGGATTTTGTTGTTGAGTGCTAACTATCCCTTGATGGGGGAATGGCTCTTGCATGACTGTTGGCTTTTGGGTGAATCCCCCTTTTCCACGGTTACTCTGCAGCTTCTTTAGTTCAGGGAGGCCAGGAAAATAGTGAGTGTAATGGCCGTACTCACCACAGATCAAACAAGAGTGATTTTTTCGAAGAGGTGGGCTTTCGTTCTATCTTTGGGCTTTGCTTGGATCCTAGTTTTGATTTCGGTTGGAGTTGTCTCCAACCTGAGATCATGGAGGGCATTGTTGGTTGTTGCCCCCCCTACCTAGGATTTCATTTAGGCTTATTTTTTCCTTTGTTATTAACCGCTTTAGGAGGATATTCTAGGTTCTCTTGGTTATATGGTTGGTGCGGTTCATTTTGGGAAGGTTGCACAAATTTCACCTGTGCATTATTCTGCATAGGCAGGTCTTGCGATGGGGACTATGCATAATGTGATCTATGTACTAGGTCCACAGAGCCGGAGGATAGAGTCCTCCATGCTGATGGTGATATGATGATGCCCTAATGGTCAAATTTTGCAGAGGCATGTGATGACTTTGGTAGCTGTGTTGTGGTACTTTATGGGTAGAATCATATGTGTAACCAGGGTTTTGAACACTCCTACCTGGGTAACTTTGGGTCAATGACCCAATTAAACCGTCTACAACGTTTGATGCACCTGGAAATTCTTTGTAAGTTTGTAGGCACGAGGCATTCAACAGGATATTGTAAATATACCCCGACTGCCTATAGATCAGCTCAAGTTGTTGGGCCTTACTAATTGCGTCATCTTTGAATACGGGATTTTTCTGCACCACATCCTTTGAAATCTCTGTGTGAGAGTTTTCAAGAATAGGTCTAAAAAAACTCGATCATCAAGTTTTTCTTTGCAAAAAATATGACGCCACCCCGTTCATGGAGATGATCTGAGATATGGATGGCAGGGGTTTTCCTAAAGTGGGTCAATAACTCCATTCCAGAATCATGGTGAATGGGTAGCTGAAAATAGGTTAGGAATGTAGTGGCGAGGTTGATAAAGGTTCCATGTGTAGCAGAGGGTTGCTCCACATACCATTTCTCTGCTAATCTAATTAGAGTGCGTTGAAACAGTATTAGTCAAATAGTATCATCAATGATGATGTTCGACGAACACCACAAGTGGAAAGTCATAACGTGATTTTTGGGGTCTTCAGCTTACTTCCCTTCAAATTTTGGAATGTCTGACGGGAGCTGCGTGGGCATGGGAGGCCATATGGGGTTTTTTGAAATGGGGTCATTTGTCAACTTGGTTAACTTTGGTAGATTTAACAAAGCTAGAAAATGTGATTGCGAGGTTGTAGCCATTGTGACTTGTGAAAACAAAATGTTCTGGTTAGGAATAGGGTTTGTCTGTGACGTACCCTGCTGTGTGCTCACCTAGCTTCTCAAATGGGTATTACTCCTATTCCCTCTAGGGTTTGTGGGAGGAGTGGTGTGTGGTATGGTGTTGGGAGACCGACTAGGGTTCCCAACTAAAGATGCCCCAATAAAGGATGAACCAATAAGGGTGGGAGTGTTTTGTCTTTGAAACCTAAATGACGAAAGACCTGGAACCCCTCCCGATAATGGGGGGAGGTTCAAAATATGTCTAGATTGATGAGGTCCCATTGGGTCTGTTTTGGCGTCGACTAGGTATGGATTTGGAAATATTTGAGAGGATAGAGATTATAATCAAAGTAAAATTTCTATCGCATACATAAAACAATGTGAAAATAAAATAATTGTTCCCTTTAGATTAATCCTATGTGACCATTCAATCAAAAAATATGGTTTTTTGTTGTTTGCGCATGATACTCAAATCCTAGAAGACCTATTTGTCCTCACACACTCAAATGTAACTGGGCCTTGAGAAGACATATTGCGAGTGCTAGCACAACGTCTTGTAAGAGCTGGCAAGGCCCCTAGTCAGCCGAAGAAAATCCACCAAGGTAAGGGTAAAGGATCTTGGGCTTGCCTACATCATCACCTATAGGGAAAGGATGCCCTAATTTTGGCCACTAAGCACCACCGTCCCACGTGAGCATTCAATTCTTGGGTTTCTTGGTAGTTCATCTAATAGTATCGAGTATCATCCAGGTCAAATAGCCCCAAATGATATAGCACACACTACACCTAAGCCTAACCCCCTTTGAATCGGGTCTCTGTCGTGCTCGGGTTTTATTTTCCGTGGGATGATAGGTAGATTTGAAATTTCCCTAAAAATTCAACTTCTATGTTTCAAGATGAAGAATGATCAAGGAAACTTATTGGATTCCTACCCCCTTGATCCTAACTTAGACTATAAATTTTTTTGTGGCCCCTGTGGGGTGAATTTAGTGTGTTTTTTTAAGTTAGTTTTAGGTGTCTTTGCTTTGCTTAGTGTGTGGATGTGTGTGAGAAAAAAGTGAACAATCACATAGTTTGAACATGTGGATATGCGATGATCCTTTTCAAAATCCCCTATTAAACTATGTTATATTGTTCCTTGCTCAAAAGAAAAACATGCATGGATATGGGCCGCTTTTTATTTTTCCTAGTTAATCTATGTCATCAAATATAGGGAGATGGTGAGTTTTGACTAGAGAGTGTTTATATGCTTGCCTAGGATCACCGTAGGGTGAAAAGGTAGCAGAAATTACTTGCTCTTCTATCGACAATTCAATCCTGGTCCCAAAATCCTAGTGCAAAAATTGAACTAATCTAATGACTTTTACACTAGAAAAAGAACTAGCTAAGCATCTGTGGACTTCATCCACTTACTTTGGCTAATTATCTAGGTTTTTTGGTATCTAAATTTGCAAAACATAATTTTTTTCAGAATGCAAGTTAATCTTCCCCCCTACTTAAACTATGTGTGTAACTTTGCAAAAATCAACTTTAAATAAAACTAACACCAAGACTACCAAAAGCAGCTAAGAGTGAGTTTTAGCAAGTTGCAGGATACCTCAACCTATGTTGGAAGATGTATTATGGGTTGCCAAACACTTTTACAAGCAGGGAAAGATGGAATTATTGGATAAAAAATCTCATTATGTTTTTTGCGCACAAAATGCTAAAACAGGCGCGATGTCTACGTGTAGGTCAGCTCTAAACGTGTGCCTTGGGGAGTGCCTATTTGTGGAAAATGCACGCAAACTTCCTACTGAGTAGTTTTTGGGAGCTCTTCTGCTTCAGTCTGTCACTTGGGATGAACTAGGGAATGAAGGAGAGAGAGGGGGAAATTCTATCCCAACTCCACAGCAATGACGGAGGTCTCTGCAAAAAGGCACAACCACATAAACTTGGAAATAAAATTTAGTGGAGCCGCCAATCCTATGTTAGCGTGTTTGGTGCATGTATGTACGAAATCACACCAACTTAAGGGGTGTGTTTTTCCCTCTAAGTTATTGGTAACAGGCAGAAAATAAATGGAATCAAGCAAGTTGGTGGAACATGCTATAACATAAACATATTAGAAAGAGAAACAGCATGAATATTCAAACATAAAAATTAAGCTAAAACTAAAAAAAATAACACGAAATCTCTAAATAGAGTCAAACAACTTCAATAATCCAAATGAAGGCACTTACATCCCCTCTTATTGAGTGCTGGTAGGAATGAGGCTGAAACGTTAACCACTTGCCAAGGGGCCCTTAGAACTAGGGGTGCTAAGTCCCGATGCAAGGATGTCTTTACTTCCAAGATTCCTTGGTACAAAGTCTCCCTCTCTCTACTATGGTGGACTGGAGTTGTTGGATGGCCAACAAATGAGTCCCCTTTATCTCTGCTCTGGATCACACACTACTAATATTACTTGGAGAAATTCTGGCCACCATAACAATGTGCACTCTTGTTTCTCATCTCTTGGTGTCCTTTTATAGGATAATTCAAATCCTCCTTCTCTCTCTTTGTACATTGTGGATAGTGACCCAAGAGAGGAGGGTGATTCCATTGTGTGCCACATTTATTCCATTGTGTGCTCCCATGATGTCCTAAGGAGGCTTCGGTGGCTGTCCTTAAGCGGCTTCAAATGTGGAATCAATGTCCTGGAGTGTGCCTTGTTTTCTCGGAAAGTGACTTCCACCACTCCCAGGATTGCGTGATTTTTGGGTTAGAAGGTGTGTGAGGGTGCATTTATCGAAGTATTTTGCGTGAAAATGCACTCTTTACTAGTCCTTCTTGTACGCAGTTTTATTTTTCCTCGGACGTTAGAGATTTTTAAATACTTTCAGATTCTCTAATGTCTCTCATCCCTGTAAATCCTTCTTCCTGACATTAAATAATGTCACCTTTGCTTGTACGATTTTCCAATGATAACACTTTTCACCATCCAACACTCAAACTCAATCAACCAAACCCTAGTGCTACTATACCTAGCCTAAAATCATTCTTATCCAGTCATATTGGCTATGATCTTGTGGAGAGAGCTCTCTCCTGCCTATTAGGACTAGCTACTTGGTGAAAGATTGGTATTTGGATACCTTTGTTGGTCTCTTCTCTGCCTCAAAGATCCGGTGGAGTGATAATAGGTAAGATGTTCGTGAAATAAATGAAAAAGAGCATGCCACTTGGTGCCAGATTAGTTGGATAGTGGGCTTATCAGTGCATTAAATCAAGTGACAATTTACACCTGGCACGACAGAAATCTTGCCGGTGTGGGGCAAATTTTTCGCCCCACATGGCCGACAAAGTTCGAATTTGTAGGAAATATTTCACCTAGTGCGAACTGTATGATAGATGGTGCAAAAAATTGGGGAGGGCATATCTAATTTATTTTTTGGTGTTTTTGGGAGAAGAAAGAGGCTAAACAATATTTTTTGACATTTCTAGAGCCATTGGAGTTATTTTTTAAACCATTTGAGCATTGTAACTTGATGTAAACACCCTTTTTTTAGCATAATGAAAGATGCCCAACCATTAACAACTGGACCAGGAGATGTAACACAGGAGGGGTGAACTCCTCCATCATTTTCTCTTTTGTGTTTGTTGTTATGGTGATTTTTTCTCATATTTTTTGTAAAAACTAAACTTTTAATTCATGTTTATGTGTTTGTGAATTTTACAAAAGAGGCTAAAAAACCCTAATTTAATCACTTTCAAAAATTTACATAGTCCTCAAGATATCATATACAGATGATCCATCTCTACCAACATGTCCATTACAATAAGTACCTTGTTCACTGGATCACTCCAGATGATGGGAGTATTAAAACTCCTCCCATAGAGTGCCTCGAATGGACTCACCCTTAATGACTTTTGATAACCATTTTTGTAATAAAACTCAATTAGTGGAATATTATTCTCCCACCTCAATTGTTGATGCATGCCATACATCCTCAGAATGTCGGCCAGTACCTTTTTAAACCTCTCTGTCTATCCATCTACTTGTGGATGATAATTTGTACTAAAGGAAAACCTTGTACCCAAACCTGCAAACAAATCCTTCCAAAACTTGGAATTGAACTTATTATCTTTATCTGATTCAATATTCTTCATAATACTATGCAATATCACTATCTCCCTGATGAAAACCTGAAATACCTTATTGGATGAATAAGTAACCTTCACGGGAATGAAGTGAACTACCTTTCTCAACCTGTAAACCACAACCATGATGGAATAATTATGCCTCGATGTCCTTGGAAAAAATGTAATAAAATACATGGAAATGACCTCCCATTTCCACTATGAAATCAGAATAGGTTGTAACAAACTAGATGGGTGCTTGCACTCTTCCTTCACCTACTAACAATCCAAGCATCTAGACAGAAACTCTACCACTTCCTTCTTCAAATTAGGTATTAGGGGAATTTTGAGGTCTAAAATGGGCCTCCTAAGGAAATTATAAAATAATAGTGGAAATAATAAAATAAGATTTGATTACATCATCAAATTTTAGAGGGAAAAAGGAAAACACTAATTTTTCAACTTATCTCCCAAAATTTTTAATCAAATTTTGAGTGGGAGTATACGTTGGATTAAAAATTCAATTCCTCATCCAAGGAGTACCCATGTTGCATACTTTCGATGGACCCTACTACACAAAAAATCAGAAATACATGAAAAATGTGATTGAAATCACGTTTTTTAATGTATTTCATATTTTTCGTGTAGTAGGCTTCATCGAAAGTATGCAACATGGGTACTCCTTGGATGAGGAATAAATTTGTGCATCCAACAAGTACTCCCACTCAAAATTTGAGTAAAAAATTTGGGAGATAAGTTGAAAATATGAGTTTTAAAGGAATTTTTATTACTTTATTATTTTTTAATCTTCATACCCCTTTACTTAAAAAATAGTGAATCATACCCCATGGTTGACATTATCATATTGAATCCTATTGGTTCTTATAAAGATTATTTTGGTTGTACATTTTTCTTAGGAGGCCCATTTTAGACCTCAAAATTCCCCTAATGCCAATAGTAAAACTTCTTCACAGTTCTTAATGTATTTTGATATATTGGGTGACCTGAATATGGCCTGACATGAAGCTCCCTCAGGATAAGCTTCCTAAGTTCACTGTCATATGGAACATAGATCTTGTCCCTAAATATCACCAAGCCATCTACTATGAGATGATAGTTAACATGCTATTCACCTATGCCTTATTCTAACATGTGCTTAAGATGTTGAAACATATCATCCTATTGTCTTTCCTATAACATCTAATCCTGTAAATTTTTCCCATACGAGATGATAGTTGCAGCATGATTTACCTGCACTCTCTTTTTTAGAGTATCTACAACCTTGCTTTCATTTCCTTTAATGTATCTTATCTAAAAGTAAAACTCGTTGAGGGTATCCAACCATATAGATTAACTAGAATTCAGTTTTTTTTGGTAAAATAGATACCTCAGTCCACTATGAATGCTCATCAACAAAAAACTCATGTCAATAAGATAATGCCTCCACATATTCAAGGAATGAATAATAGTTTCCAACTAAAAATCATGTGTTACATAGTTCTACTCATGCTCATTCATTTTCCTTGACTCGTAACATACCACATGTCCCTCCTACATCATGACTCCACCAAATCCCTTCTTGAAAGCATTTTTACACACCACAAAATCTTTATCTAGATCTGCAATCTTTAGAACTAGAGCAATTCTGAACAATTGATTCAACTGCTCAAAACTTGTTGCACATTCCTCTGTCCTTTCAATTTCTTTCCCTTTATCTAAAATTATGTAATAGGATAGGAAGTTCTTGAGAAGTTCCTAAGAACCTCCTATAATAACTTTGTAACCCCATGAATGATCTAACCTCATCCACATTCCTAGGGGATTCCCATTCCATGTTAGATTTTATATTTTCTAGATTCAGTATTATTCCTTCCTTAGGTACAACATGTTTGAAGTAATTTTCCTTTGTCTGAAAGAAGTTTCACTTACTAATATTAGAATAAAATTGATTCTCTCTTAGCAATCTCAACACTAATGCTAAGTATTCGATGTGTTATTCCTCATTCTTATAATATATCAATATATCATTATCGAATACGATAAAAAACTTGTTTAGATAAGGACGCAAGACATTATTCATCAAACACATAAAACTAGATAGAGCATTAGTCAAACTGAATGAAACCACAACAAACTCGTAATGTCCATATCTGTTTTGAAAACTAGTCTTGGATATGTCCTCTTCTTTTATGTGTACTTGATGGTATCATGACCTCATATCAATATTTTAGAACATTGTTGTTCCCTTCAACTCATCAAACACGTTTTTGATCCTTGGAAATGGGTATATTTTCTTGTTCATCACCTTGTTAAACTGCTTGTATTCAATGCACAATATGGGAGTACCATCCCTCTTATTTCACCCCGAGATGATAAACTTGTCCTAACGTATCCATTTTCAAGCATTTCCTTCAACTCCAATCTTCCATTTTATTAACTCTAGTGTTCTCATCCTGTAAGGTGCCTTTGATTTTGGTTCCAGTCCTAGGACCAAATCAGTAGAAGTTTCCACTTGTATATGGGGAGGAAACTCTGAAATATATGTTGGGAATACATCCTAAAAATGTTGCAAGACAAGGTAGCTCTTGAGGACTTCTACATCCTCAACATTCTTACCCTTCTCACTGGAAATTTGAACTGTAAATAGTACACACCTATTCCTGAAATTTCACTTTTCCTCCAAAGTTGTAACCATCCTCATAGATGTAGGCCTCTTATTTCCCTACAAGACTCTCTTTTCCCCATTACCATCCATTCACTCAATAGCCTTGTCATGACAATCTACTTTGGTTCTATGGAGGTACAACCAATCCATGGCTAAAAGCATACTATATGATACCAATGGAAGCACATTTATATGTACATATGTAGACATACCATTCAGCCCAAATGCAGAAGCTCTTACCCAATGATGAACTCTTTTCTTATTACCTGCAGTCAACTACACCAACCAAGACTCTACATGTGCTTCTTTTCTCAAACCACACTTATCCACGAGGTTAGGGTTAACAACTATAATTACATCTAGGGTAAATAAAAATATAAACAACTCAAGCACAAATATTACCTTCCTTCTCAATAATAGATGTCTGGTGACCTTCCTTCTTTTCGTCCACAACTGCATAGATCCGACGAATTCTACGACCAACATCCCCAACTGTCTGTGCCTCTTGAGCATTATAGATATGAGGCATGCCACCCTAGTACAATGTACAATTCTTCTTGCAATGATATTTTCCAAAAATCTAGAACTACAATGGTCCCCTTCCATCACCTCTAATATGTTTCTCTATAGGCTGAGACCCACGTCCCTTCTCAACTACACTTAACATATTATAAGGAGAAACATTTTCTTTCTCACCCACATCCTAAGGTTTTCCCCGCTTGGGTGGTTACTTCCCTTTAAATTTATCATTCTCATTCAAATCACGCTTAGGCTCAGATTTACAATTTGATTGCTCATAACAATGCTTCAATTTGCCGATGGATTCCTCCAACAACCGAGGCTCGTCAAACTCAATCAAGTCTCTATATTTTGTTGACAATCCATTGATGAACCTTTGAATATTTTCTTTCTCATCATTGAGGTAATGTACATACATGAACAACTCAAGTAATCCACTAGTATATTCATCATCTTTAATAGAACACATCTACAACTCATAAAACCCCTTAGATCTGTCATTGTAGTATATTTCAGCTAGGTACTTCTTCATAAATATTCTCTCAAACTTGTCCCCGATAAACTCTTATTTTCAAATTCCTTTCGCATGCTTCAAATATTCCCACCAGTTGTTTGCTTTCCCTTTAAGACTAGAGGTATCGATTTTGGCTTTCATGTTCTCTAAATAGTTATGTAACCTGAAGAATTTCTTCATCCCATGAAACCATGCCTCTGCATATTCTGACTTATTTATGTCTCCATCAAATGTATGAGGATTTACATTCTTTAACTCCTATGGAAAGTACTCATTCCTCCTATAATTATGAAATGATGATGATGTCACCTAGACAAGGAACTAGAATGATACACATACATACCATTCCTCCTATCAGGTGTTTCCAATGATATTCCACCTCTGAATGTCTGCCCTCTATCTTTAATGTTCCTAAATTAGCTTCAACTAATTTGGAACATTAATTTTGCCTTATTCATTTTGTATTTCATGATTAATGAATAAATTGTAAGGGAGAATATCTAATCCTCTTGCAAATCAAGAATAAATTAGTGCCTATGTGAAAAGAGACATATTTAGGCCATTGGAATAAAATCTTGCAGGTATGAAAGGGCCAAGACCACCAAAGGAGATCCTATTTGACCAATTCAACAGTGTTGTCTAGGTTCATTGAACCTCCTTGATGGATTGGGCAGTTCTAGAAGGGGTTTCCAAGTGTGAAAAGAACCAAAGGATGAAAGTGGTTTAGGGTTTGTGAAGAGACTCAAATGTTATAAAAGGAGGATGAAGGCTCATGAGGAGGTTTTTGATCATATTTCATTTTCTGAGCTTGCTAAGAAAACTCCATTTCTCTTTGTTGTTTAGCAAGAGAAAGAGAGGATCTCTTGTTTAGGAATCCTCTATCCTTCTTTGAGTAGCTCTTGGAAGGAAGTGTGCTAGATTGAACCACTATCAAGTTGGAGGTCAAGCTATGCTTGCATTCACAGCACTAGCTCATTGAGGGTTTTGCAGCTGCAGCAAGTGTAGTAAGTGGAAATTCTAGATCTGCAAGGATCTAGTAGTTTTGAGGGATTTCTCTCAGGGAGGGTGTCTTGTGACCACCCCCAAGAGGATCTATGTTATATTTTCATTTCAGATCTATATATTTTACCTATTTTAATATTCAGCCCTAGCTACTTCCAATCTCCTTTTTCTACTACGGTATTTATGTATTGCTTCTACTGCTAGTTGCAGATCTCTCCTTGTACGTGTTTCTGGTGATTGAGGCTTGCCTCTCACCTTGAAGATTAATTAAGTAGCTTGCTGATATCTTATGTTCAGATCCGATTTATATCATGAATAAATTCATCTTCATAAATTACTGAAGCTTTCTGTAGTTCTGTGTATAAAAATTTAGATCTACACTTTGTTATCTAGTATTTTGATGAAATTCCAAAGGGATGTTGACTAGAAGGCTAAGTAGTTTCCAGATCTGATATGGATCTGATGTTTCAGCCATGATTCTGTTGTAGATATGTAATCTAATGTTACACTGCTGAATCACACCTAGAAGGATGTTTTCTATTCATTTCTGCACTTTCTACATATATTGCAGCTCCTAAATCTGAAGATTTCTTGCTTATTTATTCATATAATTCATTGTACTTCTTGTGAAGCTTCATTAAAAGTCTGATTTTCTGCTTCTTTAATGTAAAATATGTCTTATGGCTGATTTCTAGTGACTCACTGCTGAAACTGCGCAATTTTGAAGTGGGTTCTTCTTCATTCCATCAGCTCTTCTCTTTAGCTGATTTTTAACTAGTCAGCTTCGTGGGAGATCTTTTTAAGGCCCTTAAACCCATTTTTTTTTCCTAAAATTTAGCATGGAGGTCCCACACAGCCTATACTAAGGGAACCCAGCCCTGGGAAGTGTTATTCTTGCACCATTTTAATTATACAGCGTTTTTCTTGAGCCTCTTGCAGTTTTTCCCGGAAGTGGAATTTCCCGCTCCTTGCTTATTTGGTTTTTTCTACTCTTCTGGATCCATTCTTTAGATCTGTAGATATAAGGATCCCAAGGGTTTTCAACTCCAAGAGGATTTTTTTTCTTCCACACTTGCTATTTTTCATTAGTCTTCTATAGACAGAGTCTAGAGCGGGCCAGGAAGCCTCTGGTTTTCATCCTCTCCTTAGAGGTGATATAACCAGTAAATTCCCTACCAATATATATATGGTTTAGAATTTTCTGGTGTGTTTCCATACTACTATGATACGATAGAGTAATATCTTAAGATATTCCCTACTAAGCCTATTTTCCCCCATCTGGAATATTACAGTGGTATCAGAGCATGATCTCTGGCTCTGCCTGTGAGATCAAGCTATCAGTGAAATCAAGAGCAAGGGAAACATGAATAATATGAATTTAATCTCATCTATTTTCAAATTTAAGAAGAACCTCCCCAAGGAGGATGTGTAAGAAGAAAAGAGAAGCAGCAGTGAAGCTCCCAAGGAGTTTCAAAAAGAAGATCTTCCAATCAGATCTACAAGATCTGTGCATGAGGAACAATCTAAATCCTCATCTCATGGATAATAGCACTCATCCATATTATCAGAGCTTCATCATTTTTCAATGATTCCTTCATGAAGGGGAAGAAAGAAGGTGTGAGCTTGATTGATGCATTGCCAAGGGCAAGATCTCCATTTGGTGAAGAGTCCTCATTTCAAGAGGAAAGCATGAAGGTTTCTCCTTCAATGGTTGATCAGGATCTATTATCTCTCATTGATGATGGGACAATTTCAGTTATTGAATAGGAGGAGAAGGAAGTGGAAGATGAGGACGCAGCAACCTCAAGGGCACCTCAAGCACTTCATAAGGAAGAGGTTGGAGCACTTGCTCCAAGAGAAGAGACTCTTGCACCCCTGCAAAGATTCCCACAAGATATCATACATGAGGAGTATGTACCATCATTTATTAATGATGAGGTCTTGGAGATAGGGGAGGAAGAAGAGAGGGAAGAGCATCACAAGGTGGAGAGCATGAACCCTTCTCTACTTCACAGCTTGGAAGCACAAAGAAGGCAAGAGGACTTATGCATTGAAGGTAGGGACAAATCTATCTGCCTACATACACATTCTACTCTATGCCTTGACACTTCTTTGCAAGGGGATCCTCCACTGGGAGAACCTCTTGATAGGAGGAAATCTAAAGTTTTCTCTCAACTATGGGCTGCATATGCATACTTGGCTAAGGAGGGAGCCTTGGGAGAATCTAGCACAGTGCAGAGAATCTCTCAAGAATTCAAGAGAGAGATGAGCAGTTTACTGGAAGGGACATTGCAAACTCCCATTCAAATATCTGTGCTGAGGAAGGAGAAATCAGAGATCTATGATGGCATGAGCATTATGGAACATGGTAGCCCATGATCTCTTCATTCACAAAGAATATTTCTGAAGATGGAAAGGGAATCCTAACCCTCTTGTATACATGGGCCAAAAGGAGGAGATTTTGGAAAACTAGGACTTTCCAAGGGGAAGTTGATTTCCATATGCTCTGATCTTGTCTTGTGCAAGAACAGCTGCAAATGGGGCAGAAAAGGGAAGAGTATGATACTCCAGCATGTTATCTTGATATCAAGGATGTCAAAGATGGGAGCCATGAGAAGACAAGGGCTACATTTTAGACATCTACAATGTTGTCATTCTTGGAGAGCTGGGATCCTTGTTGGGATTCCCAACTCACAATGGAATACTCCAAGGACCTTTTCACATGGGGGGTTCTTGAAGGGGAAGTAAAGGATGGAAGGTTCAAGGTGGTATATGGAGTTATCTATTTCTATAATCTTATTCTTTTGGCTGGTGACTCCAAACTCAAGGAGGGACTATTTAATGCCATCTAAAAAATCCTGCTTTCCAAACCCACTGGTTTTTTCAAAGCATATCATACTCTCTTGGGTGGATTCATATGGGAAGAATACAAAGAATATGTTTACTCTCATATGAAGAAGTGCCTGGACTACTTGGTAGAGGAGGAGGAACATAGCTCCTACATTCACACCTCCTTATCCTTTGAATGTGAGAGGGAACTCATCCATGAGTTACCCCATTGATGTAAAACAATTATATAGAGAGACTCATCCTCTTGAACATTATTTTTCATCTCCTATATGCTTATATTTTTCTGACACTCATTTTCAGGCATGGTGCCAAGATGGGGCACTAAGTATGATTGGTTTCTGTTAGGTCCCTATACTAGTGATATAGGGACCTAACATGAATGTTGTGTAACCAGCTCCAAAAATAGAAGAAAAGAGATGTAAACGCCTTAGAAATGAGCCACTTCGAGGGGGCAACCTCCAATACATTACATAAATGAACAATTTTTGGATGATTCAATTCACAAAACCTCCTTTCTATATATAGGAGTCCATGGGGCCATAATGTAATCCTAGTGGGCCACAATGTAATCCTAGCCGACCTAACAATAATAATTTAAGGGCACAATAATAACAAAATGGGGGTTACAAGGGTACAACAATAACAATAAGGGGTTTACACTAACAATAATAAGGGCTATACTAGTGATATAGGGACCTAACATGCCCCTCTCCTTCAAAAAAAGTGTTTTCCTCAACACTTGGAGTAACTCAGTGTACATCATAAAATTATCATCCTCTAAATATAGAATCTTGATTAGGTAAGTTCTTCACTTGATGAGATATTTCACAGGGTAATCGATTAAATGGTGTCATTCTTTTTCTGCTTTAACTTGAGTTCCGATATGATTTCCCTTCCCCATCGATTGTATCTGTTTGAAAGCTGAAGAATCTCACCTATAACATTAACTAAGCATGGCTGTAGCTGGATGTACCTACATGGCGAAACTCCAATTTGTATGCCATGATATGATCTTTGCAACACCTTGTAAGCGTACCATAGTACTTTGGCATTAATTTATTATCGCTTCTTTCTTTAGCACTTGAGGACATTTGTTTGTATGGTTGTAGCAGTAAAAATACTAATCTCCTACATCAAACACCTCTTCCTTCTGATGTTGATCACCTATTGTTTCATTGATTTTTGTGCAAATTAGTTATCGCTGAAGTTGGAGAACTTCATGGCGATGCTGATGTGATCTTCAACTGTAGACGCGAATTTTCCTTAAGATGATGTGATGGATGGTATTGGATGATATCAAATTATAAATAGGTCATTTTGCTCTGATATGGAAGAGGTATTCTACCATTAAACGAAGGTAACCATGACCCATTGTGTTTTACATGGGATACAGAACGAATATCATGAAACATTTGACTATCTACGATTTGACCATGGATTGAGGAGATGATGGGCGAGCTACGAGCTGGTAAATTTTAGAAACAGGCACTCCGTCCAAAATTTCCATTAAAAAATGGGATCACGTAAAACAACCTTCCTGAAGCCTATGCTTTTTGAATTCATCCATAAATATACATATGGCATACTTGCTTTAAATGGATGAGATAATACACAAAAGTATTACATGCTTAATGAATCTATCAACTACCATATTGACACTCACTCGCCGGACTTAAGAGTAAGCTTTGTAGTAAATCATTTAAATCTCACTCCAAGCGTTGACTTGGAATGGATGAGTTGTATGAAGTCACGGGTCTTAATTGTTCCATTTTTATTACAACAATGACAAACATTGTACAAAATTTGAATGTCAGATTTAGGCCATCCCAAAAAAATTCTTTTCTTCACCACCTTGGTAAGTTTTAAAATCAGTGTCTCCTAAAGGAGAAGTGTGCAATTCGAAGAATCTTTTGTTTTTATTTGAGAATTCTTACAAAGATATAGCGATCTACTGTACCATAAGGAATCATTTTTCCAACTAAATGCATCGGATGTACTAGAATCTTACTTAACTTTGAATGGTATCCGCCCATCTTTGTCCTTCTTCCATTCATCTCTTGCTTGGATTATCAATCTGGTTGGATAATAGAAATAGCAAAAGCAATGCTTCCACCTCTTCATTCTTTCTTGAGGTACATCTTTAGCTGTATTCATTTTCCTTTTTGTAGATTATTTCAAAGTCATAACCCAACATCTTTGTGACCCATTTTTGTTGTTCTTCTGACGATAGTCTTTGTTCCAAAAAGTGTTTAAGACTATCATGATCAATTTTTACCTTGAAGTGTCTTCCCATTAGGTAAGTTCGCCATTTTTTTAGTGCATGTAGTATTGCTAACATTTCCTTCTCATAAATAGGTTTCTGTAAATACTTTCCTTTGATTGGACGACTTTCAAAAGCAATGGGTCTTCCTTCCTACATTAAAACTGCACCAATTCCATTTCCTGAGGCATCACATTCCACAATAAAGGTTTTTGTGAAGTCTGGCGTAGCTAAGACCGATGCTAGGCACATTGCCTCTTTAAGACATTCAAAGGCCTTAGTTGCTTCAGGAGTCCATGAAAATGCATCTTTCTTCAATAATGTTGTTAAGAGTGAAAGACCACCATAATTCTGTAACTTGCAATAATACCACTGTTAACCGGAAATCTCATGGCTTGCTTTGTGTTGTGGGAACTTTCCATTCCTTAATGGTAGCAATAGTTTTAGCACCCTGTCAACATGTTGAACATGATCCTTCCAAGACCTGTTGTAGATTAGTATATCATCAAAAAAATACTAGCACAAATTTTCTAAGGAAGGGTTTGAAAATGGAATTCATCAACCCTTGAAATGTAGAAGGTGCATTGGTAAGGCCAAAGGCATGACCAAAAATTCATAATGACCCTCATGAGTTCGAAATGCTGTTTTTGGAATATCTTCAGTCTTCATTCTAATTTGATGATATCCTGAACGAAGATCCAACTTGGTAAAATAAATTTATCCATGTAATTCATCCAATAATTCATCAATCACAGGAATGGGAAATTTATCTTTAATGGTGAGCTTATTGAGCTCCCTATAATACGGACACATGCACCATGATCCATCCTTCTTGTGTACCAATACTACAGGAGCAGAGAAAGAACTTTGACTAGGTTGAATTATACCCGCCTCTAACATTTCTGCAATCATACGTTCAATTTCGCTCTTTTGGAAGTAAGGATATCTATAAGGCCTGATGTTTGGAGGAACACTTCTAGGAATCAAATGAATAGCATGATCATGATCACGAATAGGTGGGAGTCCTTTGGGAGTTTCAAACACCTTGGAATGATTGTCCAAGACTTGTTGGAGATCTGCAGAAATAGATGATTTTGATGTCGGAACTTCTAGTGAGCATAATTGTGCAATTACGCCTCGTTGTTCTTTCTTTAGAAACTTTTTCATGACATTAGAGCTTATTATCCTTCCTGGCTTCCCTTCAATACCCCGTAATTCGACTTCCTTTCCTTCTGAAAAAAATTTCAAGAAAAGTTCTTGAAAATTAAAAGCTACCGTCCCCAAAGATTGTAACCATTGTACTCCTAGTACAACATCGACACCTCCCATAGGAATGGAAAGCATTGGACTAGTCAATACATATTCCCCCATGGTTAGCTTGATATTATGGCATTTTCCAGAGCAATTTATAGTTCCTCCATTTGCAACCATCACTTGACATTCTGGTGCCAGGTATAGGAAACAATTTAATTCCTTGGCTACCTTACAATGAATAAAATTATGGGTGCTACCTGAATCAATCAACACTATTACCTTTTTCTTCTTGATTTTTCCTTCTATCTTGAGAGTTTGAGGAGTGGTAATTCCTGCCAGTGCATTACACGATATGGTGGGATTCATTTCTTCCTCTTCTAGGGCTGGTTCCTGGTGTATATCCTCTTCTTGTTCATTTTCTTCTTCCTCTTCACAATCTATGTAAAATAATTTCTTCTCAGCACACTTATGACCTTTAGTGTATTTTCTATCACAACTGTAGCTAAGCCCTTTTGCTCTTTTTTCTTCCAATTGTTGTGGTGTCAACCTTGTAGGTTGTGGAAATCTAGGCGTAGCAACACTTCCTTCTTTATAGAATTGAGTGGTAGGCTTCCTTGTCGCCATAATTTTACATTCAACTTTTCTTGCCAACCTGAATGCCTTCTCTAGTGAATCAGGTTCCAAAACGCGAACTTCATGTTGGATGTTATCCTTTAAAGTGCCTATGAAGAGATCAATCCTGTGTTCCTCTGGAATATCAGTTACCCTTATATTCAATTTTTGGAAGTCCTCAATGTGCTGCCCCACTAAACCCTTTTGTTTGAGATTTATCAATTGGCTAAAGAAGGTGTTGCTCTTTGTATCCTCATAATATGCTATCATTTCCTCCGTAAAAATTGACCAAGTGACAATTTTTTTACGGGAGCAAAGCCATTGATACCATACAAATGTATTTTGTTCTAAATGTAAAGTTGCAATGCGTACCTTTTGCGTGTTTTGCACGTTATGGAGATCAAAATATTGCTCCATCTGTAGTATCCATGTTAGAGGATCCTTTCCATCAAACTTCCTCATATCCATTTTTGGAATATGGTGGTTCTTCCCGCCAACATTCGAGTTTATGGAATCATGATTAACATTTATTTTGTTCTCATCAGGAGGTTCTTCTCCTATATTTCCGCCATTAGGAATCATTTCTGGTTTTAAGCTTGTCATCAAGCCTTCCATGTATGCTTTTAGATAATTATTCATGTCATCCATCTTAGCTTCCATGCCGACTTCCATGCCATCCATCTTAGCTTCCAAACCATTCATCTTAGTTTCCACGCCTTTCTTCAAAACTTCCATTTCATTTTTTGTTGTTCTTTGCGAGAGCGAAATTTGTTGCATTTACTCTTGTAATTTTGACATGTCATGTTGCCATTCTTCATCTTCATGAGTAATAGTAGAGCCTTCTAAAGGCTTAATGGGTGTTGAATTCTTTTTAGGGGCCATTTCAGACTCCAATATTGATATCTATTCTAAAATAGGTCCTTGCAATCAATTCAACTTGATTCTTCAAACAAGACTTATGCAATTCGGGAAAAAAATACACACCTTTTACTAGCTTTGAGGAGCTCGATATTGAAATTGTATTATCTCTGTGCTTGAAAATCTTCGATATCTAAAATTCAGCCCTGTAGTAGCCCTCTGAAGCTTCTTTCAAATGCCACAGGTCTGACCTGATTTTGATGCTCCAAGACAAAGTTGTGTCCAATCTCCCACAATGACTTAATTCTGGACTGGTTCAGTAGAGCGAACTTGTACGACTTGCCACGTGTCACTTTTTTGTCCTTTGTCTCTGAAATTGATAGCGAAGAAACTACAGGCTGTGTACTTATGACCACTTTTGACGGAACTCCAATCCAATCTTCAGAGAGAGAGTTATTGAACTTTTCCCACGATCACCTCTTTGAGATGAAATTCAGGAGCCTGAAAAAGCACTACCTTCCACAGATCATATCTCCAAAAATATTGCGAACCAAGTTCTGAAATTTTTTGACGAATTTCCTCAGGATTTCAGCTTCGCACCATATGAATTTCAGACTCTGATCCTTCGTACAAAAAAATTTATAGCGCAAATTCCACGATGACCTGTTTATGAGCCTGAAAAAATACCTAACTTCCACAGATGATATCTCCTCAAATATTGCGAACCAAGATCTGAAAATTTTAGACAACCTTCCTCAAGATTTCAGCTTCGCACCCTAGAAATTTCAGCTTCTGAAACTTCGTAGAAAAAAAGTTATAGCGAAAATGCCACGATGACCTGTTTGGAGCAGCGAAACCCTAGAATCCCAAAGCTCTGATACCAAATGTTGTGTAACCAACTCAAAAGAGAAGAAAAGAGATATAAACGCCTTAGAAATGAGCCACTTCGAGGGGGCAACCTCCAATACATTACATAAATGAACAATTCTTGGATGATACAATTCACAAAACCTCTTTTCTATATATAGGAGTCCATGGGGCCATAATGTAATCCTAGTGGGCCACAATGTAATCCTAGCCGACCTAACAATAATAATTTAAGGGCACAATAATAACAAAATAGGGGTTACAAGGGTACTTTTGATGCAAAAGATGAAATGTCCACAGGCTAAGCCAAAGATCATGCTCTGATACCACTATAATATCCCAAAAGAGAGAATGCAATAATACTTAAACAAATATAAGAACTGCAACTAAGTAAATAATAAATCTCATGAAAACATCAGAATTTACAGAGAAGCTGAGCCGTTTTATTATATGGAGATGATTCAGTTACACAATGTACAAAATATGAGTATATCTAGCCAAATATATGGCCTAGAATCACCCTAAGAACATGCCACAATAGGCACTGCGTAACTAGAGAGCCATTGAATCAAATATTGTGTTGTCCCTTTAGCAGAATATGAATATATGACTGCAGGATGAAAAGGAAAATGTAGATCTACTCAAATCTGGAGCTTAGATGATGCCAATATTCAAGATCTCGTCAATGGGATGGATTCCCAAGATAACCCAGAAAGGATTTTCCAGATCTACAACTTAGGAAAATAACCCTCCTAGGATTTGATCCTTGATCTGCTGGGAATTACAGATCTGAAGCTAGATATGAGAAATAGATGGCTGAAATATGTCACAAGATCATATCTAAGCTTGAAGTGTGTTGGAAATACTGTCATTGATGGCAAAGCAAAGACAGGAAGGAAAAAGAAACAGAGAGGTAGCAAAGGCAGCAGATGCAGTTTGCAAAGGAGATGGAAAAAGGGAGAGCTGCTAGGAAGAGTCAAGGAAATAGATTGAACGAAAAATTGAATATCTGGCCAAGATTTGTGTATGTTGATGAAGAACTGTGGAATTGTGTTAAGTATGGTTGAGTAAATCCAGAATATATATGACCTGTGTGATCAATTTTATAATGGGAAGAGGATACCTACGGTGCCCAGAGAAGAATGAAATCATCGTTGCAGAGTTAGGATATGTGTATTATATGTGTATTAATTCTTGTATGGAATCCCCTAAACCTCTGTGTAAATAATCTCTGTAATAGAGTCAAATGATGTCCTGTGTAATTGGAAGGGTTGAATGATACTCTGTATCTAATGAGGGAGTTGATGAGAGATGGCGCAGATTAATGGAGTAGCGGAACACTTGGTGATGACGGAACATAAAACATTAAAGCGCAATTTAATTATAATATTACATTTAAAAAGCGACAAAACCCTGCATGAAAGAGTGGAACCATAAAGGTTGTTTACAGTTTTCATCGCACCACCTATGCGGAGTAAGCAGTATCTCTTGGATGAGGAGCGATTCCATAGAACGGGCAACGCGCGTCCCTGTATGATTCTACAAAACCACTTTTTACTGTGCGCCATCACGCATTATAGTTCGACCCAGGACGCCCAGCGATATCATTGAGCGTCGTTAATCTGGAAAGGGGTCATCAGATGGTCATCATTTGTTGAAGGTGTGCGAAGATTAACATAGGTATGGCGGGCCATCGCCCATTAACATTCGGCATCGGAGGTCGAGCGATATGCATATACGCCGTCAATCTAGATGCTTGCTAATCTAACGGTGATCAGATGATGGACTTACACGAGGTTTACTGTGGTACGATGGGCGTATTGGATTGGATATTAACTATGTATGTGGGCTCAGGGTCAAAGGTTTATCACAAGATTAATTTATTTGAAAGCGTTGGATGTTTCTATAAAGTCCGAAGGGTTAAACTTTAGATATAAGGCTTGGGAATTCAAAAGTTGTAAATATAATTATTTTTCAATTTCTTTAAAAATTGATAAATAAATTAAAAAGAGATCAAAAGCCTCGTGGGACAAACTAATAGGAATACCACTAGCGGGTCGTGGTTTTGACTCATGGTTTTAATAAAGGGAAAACTATATAAGGAGAAGAAAAATAAAGAACGAGGTGTGCATGGTAAGGGTGGTGAATAAATTTTTCTAAAAAGAATATCTGTATGGGCGAGCTCTAACTGATAAATCTGAGACTACGATGCACCCATGAACATAATCTGATGATGATAATTCTCTGGTTGGAATGACGGACGAACTGGTGTGAGTATATAGAAAATAAATAAATCTAGTGTTCGGCAAGATATGTCGTATGAAAATTGATAAAACGAGGTCCGTAGTAGTACTGAGGGTCGAAGCCTTCAGAAAGGGGGTTGTAGCTCCCTTCCAGTGGTAGCTGGTAAACGAGAGAAGGTTGTAGCCTTCTGTAGGTGGGTGTCTGCATGCTAGTATAAGTCTGCACCAGCATATATTGTACGAAGTTTTCTCTATAATAAATATTGAAGACTGAGATTACAGCAGCGGTGGTTTTCTCCCAAATTGGGTTTCCACCTTAAATCCTGGTGTTCATATGTGCTGTGTATGTTTGATGGTTTGTTCTATTATTTCTGTTCATGATTAATGCTTATCTGATGCAATGCTCTAAGTAAAGACATAATAAGATATCTAAACATACATGTTGGATGCAGTACTGTAACATAAGGTTTTAAGAGAAAGAAAATAAAAATAGTTCAGCCCTAAATACTAATTCACCCCCCTCTCAGTATTTTTCTCAAAAATTGATATCAGAGCAAGTCCTTCTGAAAATCTTAGCCGCTAGAAGGAAGATCAAGCAAGATGAGAAATCAAGATGGAATAGCATCTATCAGGCCTCCGCTCTTTAACAGAAATAATTTAATATTCTGGAAGACAAGGATGAGATCCTATCTTCAGTCTCTGGGAGCAGAGGTATGGGCAATTTTTGAACAAGGATATCAATATCCAGCTGCAGTACCAATAGATCCGAAGGAAAGAAAGAATTATGAAACAAATGCAAAGGTGGTCAATGCTCTATTGAGAAGTCTAACTAAATCAGAATTTGTCAAAGTCATTCAGCTGAATACTGCAAAGACAATATGGGACAAAATCATTCTAAGTTATGAAGGTGATGCAAAGGTAAAAAGTGCTAAACTCCAAACTCTCAGAATTCAATATGAGAATCTAAAAATGGATAATGAAGAGAGCATTGCCAATTTCTTTTTACGTCTTGATGATATTGTAAATCGTATGAGAAATATGGGAGAAACAATAACTGAATCTACTTTGGTTGAGAAAGTCTTAAGATCACTAACGACGAAATTTGAGTCAAAAGTCTCTGCTCTTGAAGAAAAGCAGGATCTTCAAAATCTCACTGTGGTGCAACTTCATGGCATACTAACTGCATATGAAATGAGAAGAGGAGGACCATCTGAAATCAAATAAGCAGTCTCTAGAACTTCTACAAAAGGGAAGGAAGTACAAAAACCTGAAGGATCTGGATATATCTCAGAAGAAGATGAGATAAACTTTGTAAAGAAACTTCAACTTGGCACAGGATGGTTCAGAGGTAAGCTTCCTTTCAAATGTTTTTATTGTGTAAGAGTTGGTCATTATGCTGCTAAGTGTCCTTATAAAGAAACACATAAAAAGGGAAAGGAAGTAGCAAGAAGGAATAAGAATCGTTTTAGCACTAGGAAGAGTTACTATACTCATGAAGATAGTGATGGGTTATCTGATAGTGAGGAAGAATATGAACAAGATATTAGACTTCTTATGGCATTTGAAAAAGAATATAGAGAAGAAAAGGATACTTTTGTGGCTTCTCTAAAATACAGTGATTTTCTTGATGAAAACAATAAACTCAAAATTTGCTTAGAAGAGAGTAAGATAACCATAGAAACTCTGAAAAATCAGCTTGAAGAAAAGGAGAAACACAATGAGAAATTAGAGTGTGAAGTAGTAAGTCTAAGAAAAGAACTTGAGAAAGTAAAGAATCTAAATCTTAGATTTGCTAAAGGATCTGAAATCTTAGATGAGATTATCAAGGTACAACGTTCTCCTCTTATAAAGACAGGTCTTGGATATATCGGAGAATCTTCTCAGGCTTGAGCATCAAATTATTTAAAAGCAGTTACAGCGGGTTTACAACATGCTTCCACTCAAGAAGGGAATAAAGAATCTTCATAGATAAAGCATGATCATCTCAATTCAAAGAACACTAACAGGAATGTCTTTCAAAGAAACACCAATCAACAAATAAATTCATATAGAAGATTTTATGATCGCATAAATTTCTTCTTCAATGGACAATGTTTCTCATGTCACAATTTTGGTCATAAAGTTGTTCAATGTGTTGCATATAAAACCATCATGACAAGAGAAGAAAGAAAGAAAAGGATTGATATTGAAACAGAGAAGAATACTTATAACAACTTTTCTCCTCTTCAAAATGAAGTTGAATGTGCTTATTGCAATAACTTTGGCCATGAAAAATCTGAATGCAGGAGCAAAGTTCAGCCAAAAGAACATGTTCCTTCAAGCTCCAAAGTATGGAAAAAGAAGGAATTACAAGTTGAAAATTGTGGCATAGAGTTATTTGCAGAAGATGAAGAAAACCAATGGTACATTGATAGTGGATGCTCAAGACACATGACAGGTGATAAAGACAAACTTCTTGCATATAGTGCTCTAGAAAAAGAAAAAAATGTTACATTTGGAAATGATACTCCTGTGGTCATTAAGGGAAAAGGGTCTGTTTTTCTAAAAGAAAAGGTGAAAGCTAATGAAGTCATGTATGTGGATGGATTAAAGCATAACTTGTTAAGTGTAATTCAAATGTGTGATCAAGGAACTGAAGTTTTCTTTAGTTCAAAAGAATGTGTGGTACATGATCTTCATACAGGTAAAGCAATTATAAAAGGAAAAAGAACTCCAAACAACCTGTATATATTGAAGAACCCCAAAGAACAATGTTATTTGAGTAAATCTTCAGAAAATTGGGGCATCTGAGCTTCTCTCAAATCAACAAATCAAGCAGACTTAAAGCTGTTCGTGATCTTCCCAATATTACTCTACCTGAAAATATCATATGCAAATCCTGCCAATTTGGCAAGCAAAATAGGGTACAATTTAATGCCAAGGAAGGATCATCAAGTAAGCCTCTTGAACTCATTCATACTGACATATGTGGACCTATGAGGAAAAATTCACCACGTGGTGAAGAATACTATATCTTATTCATTGATGATTTTTCTAGAATGTGTTGGATTGGGCTACTTAAACACAAAGATGAAGAATTTGAGAAATTTCAGATCTTCAAAGCACTAGTTGAGAATGAATTAGATCTAAAAATCAAGTGTCTCAGATCTGATCGAGGAGGAGAATATACATCCGATGAATTCCTTGAATTTTGTGAACAACATGGCATAAAAAGACAGTTCTTTGTAGCTGGCACTCCACAACAGAATGGCGTTGCAGAAATAATGAACATAACAGTTCAACAAATGGCTAGAGCTATGCTTGATGATTCCAGAACACCTGACACATTTGGGGGATAAGCTGCACATACAGCAGTAAACATTCTCAATAAAGCACATGTTCGTGTAAATAGTGATAAAACTCCATATGAACTCTGGTATGGTAATCCTCCCACTATAAAGCATTTTAGAATTTTTGGGAGAAAATGATTTATCAAGAATAATGATGAAAAACTTGGCAATTTTGAACCCAGAGCAGATGAAGGAATATTTCTTGGTTACTCCTCTAGGAGTAGGGCATATAAATGTTACAATAAAAGACTTCGGAAGATTGTTGAATGTATTGATGTCGTTATTGATGAGTCTCCTGCAGCTCCAAAAGAAGAAAAGAAAACAACATATGAAGATGATGATGACACATATCCTTCTACATCAAATAGTAATGATACGAACATTGAACCCAGTGAAGAACCCGAAGAGGATTTGTCCAAAAAGGCTCCATCTAGATATGTTCAAAAGAATCATCCAGAATCTCAAATTTTGGGAGAAAAGGGATCAGGTGTACAAACAAGAAGGACTCTTGTGGGATCTTCTAGCAATCTAGAATTTATGTCCACTATTGAACCTCACAGTGCCAGTCAAGCTAGCAAAGATGAATGTTGGATTCAAGCCATGAATGAAGAGCTTGATCAAATTGAAAAGTATCACACTTGGGAATTAGTACCAAGGCCTCATGACAAAAATGTCATTGGAACTAAATGGATATTCAAAAACAAGTTAAATGAGAATGGGGATGTTATAAGAGATAAAGCCATACTTGTGTGCAAAGGGTATGTGCAACAAGAAGGTATAGACTTTGAAGAAACCTTTGCTCCTGTAGCCAGACTTGAAGCCATAAGAAATTTTCTTGCTTTTTCAAGCTTCCAACAAATCAAAGTGTATCAAATGGATGTTAAATCTTCTTTTCTCAATGGTGATCTAGAAGAAGAAGTTTATATAGAACAACCAGAAGGATTCACTTTGGGAAATGATGAAAAACTTGTTTCTAGACTTAAAAAGGTTCTATATGGTCTCAAACAAGCTCCAAGGGCATGGTACTATCGTCTTGACAAATATCTTCATCAACAAGGATTTTCAAAAGGGTCTGCTGATAGCAACTTATACACAAAAACTGAAAATGACAAACTATTGATTGTGGTGGTATATGTTCATGATATCATTTTTTGAAGTAATAAAGAGTCTATGAGTCAGAAATTTTCTTCTGATATGCAGCAAGAATTTGAAATGTCTTTTCTTGGAGAACTAACATTCTTTCTTGGCTTGCAAGTGCAACAAGCAACAGATGGCATATTCTTATCACAAGCAAAATACCTCAAGAAAATCCTGAAGAAGTATGGCATGGAAGACTGCAAACCTGTAAGTACACCAATGATAACCGGATGTAATCTCAGTTCTAATGATGATTCCCCCACGGTGAATCAACCTGAATACAGATCTATGATAGGAAGTCTACTTTATCTCACTGGGACAAGACCAGACATCATGCATGCAGTTGGGGTTGTTGGACGATTCCAAGCTAATCCTAAAGAGTCTCATCTTCAGGCTGTAAAAAGAATATTCAAATATCTACAAGGAACTCAATACTTTGGACTATGGTATCCAAAGAATGATGATCTTACTCTTCATGCATACACTGATGCAGATTGGGCTGGAAGTGTTGATGATCGGAAAAGCACCAGTGATAAAACTCCATATGAACTCTGGTATGTTAATCCTCCCACTATAAAGCATTTTAGAATTTTTGGGAGCAAATGCTTTATCAAGAATAATGATGAAAAACTTGGCAAGTTTGAACCCAGAGCAGATGAAGGAATATTTCTTGGTTACTCCTCTCGGAGTAGGGCATATAAATGTTACAATAAAAGACTTCGGAAGATTTTTGAATGTATTGATGTCGTTATTGATGAATCTCCTGCAGCTCCAAAAGAAGAAAAGAAAACAACATATGAAGATGATGATGACACATATCCTTCTACATCAAATAGTAATGATACAAACAGTGAACCCAGTGAAGAACCCAAAGAGGATTTGTCCAAAAAGGCTCCATCTAGATATGTTCAAAAGAATCATCCAGAATCTCAAATTTTGGGAGAAAAGGGATCAGGTGTACAAACAAGAAGGACTCTTGTGGGATCTTCTAGCAATCTAGCATTTTTTTCCACTATTGAACCTCACAGTGTTAGTCAAGCTAGAAAAGATGAATGTTGGATTCAAGCCATGAATGAAGAGCTTGATCAAATTGAAAAGAATCACACTTGGGAATTAGTACCAAGGCCTCATGAAAAAAATGTCATTGGAACTAAATGGATATTCAAAAACAAGTTAAATGAGAATGGGGATTTTATAAGAGATAAAGCCATACTTGTGTGCAAAGGGTATGCGCAACAAGAAGGTATAGACTTTGAAGAAACCTTTGCTCCTGTAGCCAGACTTGAAGCCATAAGAATTTTTCTTGCTTTTTCAAGCTTCCAACAAATCAAAGTGTATCAAATGGATGTTAAATTTGCTTTTCTCAATGGTGATCTAGAAGAAGAAGTTTATATAGAACAACCAGAAGGATTCATTTTGGGAAATGATGAAAAACTTGTTTCTAGACTTAAAAAGGTTCTATATGGTCTCAAACAAGCTCCAAGGGCATGGTACTATCGTCTTGACAAGTATCTTCATCAACAAGGATTTTCAAAAGGGTCTGTTGATAGCAACTTATACACAAAAACTGAAAATGACAAACTATTGATTGTGGTGGTATATGTTGATGATATCATTTTTGGAAGTAATAAAGAGTCTATGAGTCAGAAATTTGCTTCTGATATGCATCAAGAATTTGAAATGTCTTTGCTTGGAGAACTAACATTCTTTCTTGGCTTGCAAGTGCAACAAGCAACAGATGGCATATTCTTATCACAAGAAAAATACCTCAAGCAAATCTTGAAGAAGTATGGCAGGGAAGACTGCAAACCTGTAAGTACACCAATGATAACCGGATTTAATCTCAGTTCTAATGATGATTCCCCCACGGTGAATCAACCTGAATACAGATCTATGATAGGAAGTCTACTTTATCTCACTGAGACAAGACCAGACATCATGCATGCAGTTGGGATTGTTGGACGATTCCAAGCTAATCCAAAAGAGTCTCATCTTCAGGCTGTGAAGAGAATATTCAAATATCTACAAGGAACTCAATACTTTGGACTATGGTATCCAAAGAATGATGATCTTACTCTTCATGCATACACTGATGCAGATTGGGCTGGAAGTGTTGATGATCAGAAAAGCACTAGTGGTGGTGCATTCTATATGGGGCCCCGGTTAGTATCTTGGTTCAGTAAGAAGCAAAGCTCCATTGCCTTATCTACAGTAGAAGAAGAATATGTGGTTGTTGCATCATGTTGCACTCAACTTCTCTGGATGATGCAAACCCTACAAGACTTTCAAATCAAATGTTCACCTCCTATCTCCATTATGTGTGATAATACAAGTGCTATCTGTATCTCAAAGAATCCTGTTATGCATTCCAAGACCAAGCACATTCCCATCAAATATCACTTCTTACGTGAACAAGTGCTCGAACAAAAGGTGAAATTGGAGTATGTTTCCTCCAAAGAACAAGTTGCTAATATATTTACCAAACCTCTACCCAGGGAAGCATTCGAATATCTCAGATAGAAACTGGGAGTAGTCTCTGCCATGCAGAGGATCAGGTCTACTTAAATACAGAATATTAAAATTGGTTGTGAGGTACTGTTAGGTATCTCTGAATGCATAGGCTCAGGGGGAGCATTGGTCATATGAAAAGGATGAATTGTTGGTCATATTATGTTTGAAGATGCAACATGATCTCAGGGGGAGCATGGCATTATCGATTCAAAGGATCTTGATCAAAATCTTTGCCATTGATGTCAAAGGGGGAGGAAAAGCAACAAAGGGCTTCTGTAAGGACTTCATAGGAAGAGTATTTCCATCAATGCCAAATGGGGAGATTGTTGGAAATATTGTCATTGATGGCAAAGGAATTGGCAAAGAAAAGACAGGAAGGCAAAAGAAACAGAGAGGTAGCAAAGGTAGCAGATACAGTTTGCAAAGGAGATGGCAAAAGGGAGAGCTGCTAGGAAGAGTCAAGGCAATAGATTGAAGGACAAATTGAATATCTGGCCAAGATTTGTGTATGTTGATGAAGAACTTTGGAGTTGTGTTAAGTATGGTTGAGTAAATCCAAAATATATATGACCTGTGTGATCAATTTTATAATGGGCAGAGGATACCTACAGTGCCCAGAGAAGAATGAAATCATCGTTGTAGAGTTAGGATATGTGTATTATATGTGTATTAATTCTTGTATGGAATCCCCTGAACCTCTGTGTAAATAATCTCTGTAATAGAGTCAAATGATGTCCTGTTTAATTGGAAGGGTTGAATTATACTCTGTATCTGATGAGGGAGTTGATGAGAGATGGTGCAGATTAATGGAGTAGCGAAACACTTGGTGACGACGGAACGCAAAACATTAAAGTGTAATTTAATTATAATATTACATTTAAAAAGTGACCGAACCCTGTGTGAAAGAGCGGAACCATAAAGGTGGTTTACGGTTTTCATCGCACCACCTATGCAGAGTAAGCGGTATCTCTTGGATGAGGAGCGATTCCATAGAATGGGCGACACGTGCCCCTATATGATTCTACAAAACCACTTTTTACTGTGCGCCATCACGCGTTATAGTTCGACCCAGGACACCCACGATATCGTTGAGCACCATTGATCTGGAAAGGGGTCATCGGACAGTCATCATTTGTTGAAGGTGTGCGAAGATTAACATAGGTACGGCGGGCCATCGCCCGTTAACATTCGGCATCGGAGGTCAAGCGATATGCATATACGCCGTCGATCTAGAAGCTTGCTAATCTAACGGTGATCAGACGCTGGACTTGCACGAGGTTTACCATGGTACGATGGGTGTATTGGATTGGATATTAACTATGTATGTGGGCTCGGGGTCAAAGGTTTATCGCAAGATTAATTTATTTGAAAGCGTTGGATGTTTCTTTAAAGTCCGAAGGGTTAAAATCTAGATATAAGGTTTGGGAATTCAAAAGTTGTAAATATAATTATTTGTCAAGTTCTTTAAAAATTGATAAATAAATTAAAAAGAGATCAAAAGCCCCGTGGGACAAACTAAAAGGAATACCACTAGCGGGTCATGGTTTTGACTCATGGTTTTAATAAAGGGAAAACTATATAAGGAGAAGAAAAATAAAGAACGAGGTGTGCATGGTAAGGGTGGTGAATAAATTTTTCTAAAAAGAATATTTGTATGGGCGAGCTCTAACTGATAAATCTAAGACTACGATGCACCCATGAACATAATCTGACGATGATAAATCTCTGGTTGGAATGACGGAAGAACTGGTGTGAATATACAGAAAATAAATAAATCTGGTGTCTGGCAAGATATGTCGTATGAAAATTGATGAAACGAGGTCCGCAGCAGTACTGAGGGTCAAAGCCTTCAGAGAGGGGGTTGTAGCTCCCTTCCAGTGGTAGCTGGTAAATGAGAGAAGGTTGTAGCCTTCTGCAGGTGGGTGCCTGCATGCTGGTATAAGTCTGCACCAGCATATATTGTACAAAGTTTTCTCTATAATAAATATTGAAGACTAAGATTACAGCAGTGGTGGTTTTCTCCCAAATTGGGTTTCCACCTTAAATCTTGGTGTTCATATGTGCTATGTATGTTTGATGGTTTTTTCTGTTATTTCTGTTCATGATTAATGCTTATCTGATGCAATGCTCTAAGTAAAGACATAATAAGATATCTAAACATACATGTTGGATGCAGTACTGTAACATAAGGTTTTAAGAGAAAGAAAAGAAAAATAGTTCAGCCCTAAATACTGATTCACCCCCCTCTCAGTATTTTTCTCAACAAAGTGCTAATCCCTCCTTCAGATATACAAGCTATAAGCTCTAGATCTAGCTTCTAAATTCTCCAATGATGATTACAGCTACTGAAACACAACTGCCAATAGAAATTGCACTGTGAGGGAAAGAGAGGCCTTCTGCTTGCTGAAAAATGCTGCAATAAACTTCAAGCTGGTGGAAATACTGATGGCAAGCTGAGGGAATGATCCCTCATAGGATTACTAGCTGAAATGCTAGTAATTTCCTTCCTCCTTTTAGATCTGCAAAATGGACAATGTAATTCCTAAAGGGATTGCTGCTGCTAGGAGGTAAATAAATTTCGGCCTGATGCCAGATCTAGAATGAAGCTCTAGGAATGTTGATATTTAGGCCCAAGGTGATAGGAATAAACCTTCACCAGTTCTCCAAATAAATACTGAATACAACCTCCACCTTCCAAACTTATCTTCAGAAATTTGCAATTTCCGAATATGAATGTTCTGTAGAAAGTAGGAAAATATATGTGGCACAAATGCCTGATGTAGAATGAAGTACTATCATCTTCGAATATATCACTCAATGAAAGAGGTGGGATTCCTGACCAGGAACACCCTGTGCTAAACAACACTTGCAATATTTGCTAAACAACCCAAGAAAGCAATGGAGTGTCACATGACAATTCCAGATCTTAACAGATCCTCAACAGAAAAAATCTCAAGCACGTCCTCCATTTTTGCCTTCATCTTCTTTATATAGTGTTTGAACCTTCCCATGCCTTGGCCCTCATCTAGACTTCACTGTGCATGTGGACAACATCCTGATTGTTTGACTGCATTGTCTATCCAAGTCATCCATCATGTCTAGGTGCAATGTACACTCTCTCCATCATGTGTGCATTAATTGCACAACTTCCTCCATCATCTCATCATGAATGCTCCATGATCTTCTATTTTATCTCTTCAAGATCTTAAATGACAATTTCAACCTCCATGATCTATCTCATTAATAAGACATGATCTCCAATTCCATTCACATTAGTAGTTTCTCAACTACCTCATTATGTATATCTAGGCTTAATTAATCCACATTCACACACAAAAAGTGGATATTTATTCATATTGAGGTTTATGGGTCCCTCCACCCTTTTATTTACTTAATTCATTAAGAAAATTAAGAACTCTAATATTTCAAACATCAGGTGAAAATTTGGGAATATTACATTCAAGATGTGCATGAGCTGACGAATTTGTTTTGTACCCTGTGCATAATGTTGGGTATCAAATATTCAGAGAAACATTTGGTGCTAAAGCAGCACATTTTTCTACATAGATACATTTATGATGAAATGGAGTTCCTCAACATCTCCTCTCTTGGTACGACATACCGGTATGATGTCAAGATTGAGCAGAAATTCAAACAAAATAAGCGAGACTTTGGATCTTTGAATCAAACGCAAGGGAAAGGTGCCCCCAAACCACAGAACTGAGGAGAAAGCCAAGGCATCGCGGCCCAAGATAGTCTACCAAATCTACATGAAAAGAATAACACTGTGAAGCTGAAGAAGGACATGGGAAAGTGGTGTGAGTTATATAAGAGCTCCACTCAAAACAAAAGTGAGTGTTGGCTGAGGCAGTCATTGATGGTCAAGATGAGGGCTTCTGAATCAGATGCATGCTATGATTCTGAATCAAAATATAAAAAGGGGAATTAAAAATGGAAGAATATTATTAATGCAGATCCCAATGCCACCATTGCCGCCATGAAGATCTAGAAGGAGAAACCGGAAGATCCAGAGGAGGAGGAGCATCTCTTCCACTCCCATATGTGGGTAAAGGGTTCCCTACTACAGTAAATTATCGATAGTGGGAGCCAAAAGAACCTTATTTCAGCAGAGGTCATGGAGCGGTTAGGCTTTCCAACAACAACACACCCACAGCCGTACACCATCGGGTGGCTTCACCAAGGACGATATATCCGTATCAGCCAGTAGTGTTGTCTTCCCTACAGCATCAAGCCCTTCACAGATGAGGTATTATGTGACATTGCTCCTCTTCAAATTTGCGATGTATTATTAGGCCAACCATAATTGTGGAAGTGGCATATTGTTTATGAGTCCCAGCCTCACGTTGTTATTGTTACTTTGGGAAATAAGTTGTACATGATACCATAGGTACCACTGCCTGCTGCTCTCTCTTTGGTTACTGCAAAAAAAATGCAATAAGCTCATTTCCAAAACTGGATTTTTTTTTTCCTGATGATTTGCCCATAGGGAAAGAAGAATATTGTACCCACGACCTCCATACAGGGCTGCTTCACATGATAACAACAAATGTACAAGGTTGTGGACGAGTACGGGGACATCTTCACCTTACCCGCAGGGGTGCCTCTGCACTGGAAGGTCAAGCACCCCATAGATATGGCCCTAGGTGTGCCACTACCCAATGGACCAATCTATCGGCACTCTGTTCTACAGAATGATGAAATCAAGAGGTAGATTCAGGAGTTGCTGCAGAAAGGTCATATCCAGGTGAGTTCATTGCCCTGTGGGAGCCCGGTCGTGTTGGTGTAGAAGAAGGATGGGACTTGGAGACTCTATATTGACTATTGGGCACTGAACAAGATCATTGTCCAGAATAGGTACCCGATCCCATATATTGATGACCTTCTCGACCAACTCAAAGGGGCGAAATATTTTAGCAAGGTCAACATGAAGTTTGGGTATCACTAGGTACCGATAGAACCCTCAGAGGTGTGCAAGACTAACTTCAAAGCCAAGGAGGGCCTTTTCGAATGGTTGGTCATGCCTTTCAGGTTAATGAATGATGCTGAAACCTTCATGAGGTTGATGGAAGAAATCTTGCTTCCATTCACCAAATCATTTGTAGTAATGTACTTGGATGAATTCCTGATGTTCAGGCAGACTTTGGAAGAGCACCTCCACCACATCAGACAAGTCCTCGCAACACTGCAGCAACAGAAATTGTGTGCCAGTTTGAAGAAGTTCACTTTTGGCATGACCCAAGTTTAGTATTTGGGATGCATTATTGATGAACGGGGGGTGCATGTGGATCCAACCAAGATCCAAGACATTCGAGATTGGCCAGCCCCAACCACTCTAACAGAGCTTCGCGGCTTTCTAGGTCTTGCTGATTTCTACTGCAGGTTTGTGTTCGGATTCTCTCATATCACTTGGCCCTTGAGTCAATTCACCAAGGGAGGAGCGAAAGAAAAATTATTTTGGTGGGAATATCAAAAAAAGGTGTTCGTAGAATTGAAACATCGCCTCTGCTCTAGCCCAATCCTCACATTACTCCACTTGCAACAACCATTTGATATAGAGACAAATGCCTTTGACTATGGTATTGGGGAAATTATTACTCAACAGAGGCATCCAGTGGCATATCAGAGTGATACATTGTCTGACATAGTTCGCAAGTATCACACTTATGACAAAGAAATGTATTCCATTGTGTAGGCTTGTCGAAAATGGAAGCATTACATTTTGGGGAAGGAAACGGTCATCATTAGGGGAATTTTGAGGTCTAAAATGGGCCTCCTAAGAAAAATTTACAACCAAAATAAAATTTATAAGAACCAACAGGATTCATGATGATGATGTCAACCATGGGGGATGATTCACTATTTTTGAAGTAAAAGGGTAAAAATATAAAAAAAATAATAATAATAAAACTACTTTTTCAACTTATCTCCCAATTTTTTTACTAAAATTTCGAGGCGAAGTACTTATTGGATGAAAAATTTAATTCCTCATCCAAGGAGTACCCATGTTGCATACTTTTGAAGGACCCTGCTATACGAAAAATCAAAAATACATGAAAAAACGTGATTGTAATCACGTTTTCATGTATTTCTAATTTTTCGTGTAGCAAGATCCATCAAAAGTATGCAACATGGGTACTCGTTGTATGAGGAATTAAATTTTTCATCCAAAAAGTACTCCTGCTCAAAATTTGAGTAAAAAATTTGGGAGATAAGTTGAAAATACGAGTTGAAAAAGTAGTTTTATTATTTTATTATTTTTTAATATTTTTACCCTTTTACTTAAAAAATGGTGAATCACCCCCCATGGTTGACATCACCATCTTGAATCCTATTGGTTCTTATAAAGTTTATTTTGGTTGTACATTTTTCTTAGGAGGCCCATTTTAGACCTTAAAATTCCCCTAATGATGACCATTTCCTTCCCCAAAATGTAATGCTTCGATTGTTGACAAGCCTACACAATGGAATACGTTTCTCTATCATACGTGCGATACTTGTGGACTCTATCGAACAATGTCTCATTGTGATATGCCACATTTTTTCATGTATTTATCATTTTTCGTGTAGTAGGGTCCTTCAAAAGTATGCAACATGGGTACTCCTTGGATGAGGAATTAAATTTTACATCCAACAAGTACTTCGGCTTGAAATTTGAGTAAAATCTTTGGGAGTTAAGTTAAAAATACGAGTTGAAAAAGTATTTTTTTCCCTTTTCCCTCTAAAATTTGATGATGTAATCAAATCTTATTTTATTATTTTATAATTTCCTTAGGAGGCCCATTTTAGACCTAAAATTTCCCCTAATGCCACACATACCACTGACCCCTGCAGTTCATATAGACACAAGGGAAGTTGTAGAACGATCGCTATCAGAAGTGGTCCACATATCTGCAACAATTTCATTTGAAGATCAAGTACAAGAAGGACAACACCAATAATGTTGCAAACTACCTCATCCCACCATTGATCATGGCACTAACTACCATTCTCAACTCTTGTGGGCTTGAGACTTCTGATTGGCCGCTTCTTTACAAGAGTGATCTTGAATTCGACCACACATACAAGACACTCTTGGAGGGTACGCAAGTTCCAAATTTTCACCTCTAGGATGCACTGCTATGTCACCTAGGAGATATTTGTGTTCCTTCAAGAGAGTGTGCCAAGGTGATTTCTATTGGCCGAATCTTTGAGTCACTAGGCATTTCGGGGTTGAGAAAATAGTGGCAATACTACAGTCGATTCGCTAGGCATTTCACGGTTGAGAAAATAGTGGCAACACTGCAGAAGTATTTATATTGGTTGAACCTTCGATAGGATGTAGGGAAGTACATCAGATCCTGCACTACTTGTGCCATTGCCAAACTGACCATCAAGAAGCAAGTCCTCTATACTCCACTACCTACCCCTAGTTGACCTTGGGAATCCATCTCAATGCATTGCATGTCGGGCCTTCCTTCTACTAAGCATGGAAATGACTGTGTTTTCATGGTCGTTGACAGATTCTTGAAGATGGCCATTATGGCGGCCTGCAAGAAGAATATCACAACAAAATCCACTGCTAAACTCTTCTTTCAATGAGTGTAGGTGCACTTTGGGATCCCGCAGTCTATCCTCCCATATTGGGACAACAGGTTCCTCAACACATTTTTTTCTAGCCTCTTGTTGATGCTCAACACCAAGCTCACGAAGTCCACAACTTTCCATCCCCAAATTGATGGTGAGCCAGAGGTCATCAACAAGATGATTGTACATATTCCGTGCATGTAAAATTCAAATCGGCCACACACATGGGATGAGAGCCTTCCCTATGTACAACACAATTATAACTTGGCTTTCCATATATCAACCATCCATATCCCCTTTTAGGTGGGCTTGGGATTCCAACCACCTGTCCCGTTGACATATCCATTCCATTTGCAGCTACTCAGGTTGATTCAGCTCATGTCCAATCTGAAGTTGACAAAGCGAACAACTTCATTGAGATCATTCAGCACATCTTCTAACAGGTTCATGACATATTGGACAGAGCCAATGTGAAGTACAAGAAATGACATAATCAACATCAGGTGGCACAAAACTTCTAGGTGGACAAAAAAGTGTGGCTACATTTGCAAAAGTATCACCTCACTGGACCCCACCGCAATCTTCTCCCTCTATGATATGGGCCATACACCATCACCAAGGATATAAGGGCCAATCCCTTTGAGCTCAGTATTCCACCATTCCTTGGTCAGCACCCACTATTCAATGTGGACTGCCTTCGGCCCTACTTCGTACCTCTACTGGACACCTCCAACATTGCAAAACAACTCACAACCAGCGTTAAACCCAAAATGCATGGAGTAGGCCACCAAAGATTGTATCATGGACATGAAAATCAAGAACACTCGCTAGTATAATGTCCAACTGTATCAGGTTATCAAAGCTGGCCAACTCCTACACCAAGGCAAGTGGCTCAGCAAGGACCAAGTTCAGCAGAAGTTTCATCATCTCATGGTGGAACTCAACCCAATGGAGACCATTGCTTCCTAAGGGGGGAGGCATGATCTAGGTGGCTATCGGTGACCACCTACCTATTCCACTTTGAGCCCCACCATTATTTCTTTCAATTTTTCAGTTTCCTTAATTGTAGCATAGTTTACTATTTTTAGGAGTTTTTCGGTTCCTGCATTTCTGGAGCCGTTTTGAGGACCTAAACGATATTATTTGGGAAAACTAGGAGCAACATTGAATTTCCTGTCAGCGCAAGGAGTCATTACTTGACTTTAAATGGAGTAAGCCTTACACATCATAGTTAATTTCAAATTTAAAAGTTTTGAGAGGTGGGATGGCTTCTTAAAGAGTTTGAAATGATTTTTTCTCTTTTAGACTTTCATGCATTTGGCAAGCTGTGGAAAGTATAAATTGTATGGGTAAATTGGTAGTATAGGTAGCATATTGTAACAAATGAAAAGAGATAGATAGCTGGTACTTACTCTAAGAAATATGCATACCCTCAATCAATCACATAGCTACAATAGTGGCTCTTTACATAAACTTTTTTTTATGTAAAGTAAACAACATTTAGAAAGTAGGATACATGTATAAATAATTTCATAAATCCCTCATGAAACCTTCACTAACATGCTCTACAACATACATATGATTTTGCAAAAGGCTAAAAAGAAGATAATTTACTATTATATCCTCTAATAGTTTTCTTACTCACACATTAAAAGCTGTTTCAAATCATAAATCATAAGAAACAAACAATGATAGAAACACACTTTAATATTCCCAATTAGCCATTGCCAGTTGGAATATCATATTTACTCCTTTTTTGCAGCTAGGAGAATAAATGGGATAGGGAGACCCTTAAATCTCTGTAATGGCATTAAAACAATCCCAATGTGAAAGGGGATCAGCATAAGAAGGCAAATAAAGCCACCTTGGTCTGAAAGGGAGGTAATGTAGGAGGAATAGATGCAGCTGACCAGGTCAACAGCGCTGCTACATGAGGAGGGAAACCAGTAAGGACAACGCAGTTTTGAAGAAGGAATCTTTTGAAGGAAATCACCTCATTAATGAGTGGGGTCAGGGGTGAGGAGGCTCACAAAGGATAAGAAGGAAGGGATAGCAGCAAGGAAAGAATTCAGTATTCATCTATGTTTAGTCTTTTGACTACTTGCATGCTTCAACTATTTAGCTGTAGTTGCAGCATTGTTTAGTGCAAGGGATTCTCATGCGAGAATTCCATCCTCTTCTTTGAATCAGCTTGTTTAAGGGATCTAAAGGGAAGTTTTTGAGCTATTTTTCCATCATCTGACTTAAATTCAATCAGTCATCAACATCTATAGCGCAGTTACTTCCAGAAACTGCGTCTTTTCTACAGGTGCAGCAGTAGCAGGGTTAAATCCCTTGATTGTGTGCTAGTGTTTGAGGAGAAGGTGTCTATTTCTCTCCAGAAAGTCTAATAAGGAGGAACTTTGGCCATTTTATGTATTGATAAGATATTTCATGTTATATTCAGTCATATCAAATAGAAATTTGTAGTAGATTGCATTATTTTCTGTAGTACTGCCTTTTATACTTGTGTAATGCCGGAAACCCTTGCCGAGTTGTCTTATTTCTTGTATAAAAGAGGTTAAACCTCCATTTATTGGCTATATTATTAATATAATCTCCAAATCAGTATTGATTCATCATTTTCTGTAGAAACCCTCATGTGAATTATGCTGTTGCAGTCTTCAGAAATTCTATTGTTGAAAGTCATGGAATTTGGTTGTTTTTAAGCTATATTGAGCTGGGGAGATCTATTTAATGTAGCTAAGATGATTTTTTTCTAATTCCCTTTGGTATTTAAGGCACATAAAACATATATAAGAGGATCCAAGTCACGGTCTATATTTTTATAGCGTAATTTTCTGAATACAACGTTTTCACTGTCCAGAGTACAACAATTCCCAAAAAGGAATATTACAGTGGTATCAAAGCTCTGTTCTTGGCTCAACTTGTGGGGATAATATATCTACACTATGGAGGAGAAATATATTTCAAAAATCCTACTTCATACCATGTAGGACATTGTAAGAGACCTCAAGGGGATGAGGCATAAAGGAGATTCTATAGAGCTTTTCCATGAGGCAAGCACCAACACTTCACATGGTATGGAGCATTCTACTGCACTACAATTCTCTACCATGCCTTCATTTATATATGAGGAATATGAGGAGGAAAACCTCAGGAATTATTTTGAATAATATGAATCCCAATCTTAGAAGTTCAAAGAACACTTGAGCTTTCAGGATTTTTGTTGGATCAAGGATGGGAGGAGAGTTGATTCTCATCCAAAGAGGGGAAGTTTCATGGATGGATCAGACCTACAACACAGTATGGGGAGGTTATTTTTACCTGCATATGATGGAACACCTAAGTTTACAGCTAAGGCTTGGGTGGAGAAGATGGACACTTATTTCCAGCTCAACAAGGTTTCTGAGATAGAAGCCATTAGGATAGCTGCGCGGCACTTAGAAGGGGAGGCTCATGAATGGTGGTTTCATGGGTTAACCACACCTGTAAATGATCACATCACCTCATACTCAACCTTTACCAAGAGGCTAGTAGAGACATTTGATCCAAGAGATCCGGAAGCCCATTTTTTCAAGTTAACAAAGCTCAAACAGGAGGGAGATCTTGAAGATTATATTGTTGAATATTTGCAACTCTCAATGATGGTATCCAATCTCACTATCAGTAGGAAGGTATGCATGTTTTTTGATGGGATGGCTGAACCATTACATGGGTTGTTCAAATCCACCAAACCAACCACTCTGGTTGAAGCTATGGAGAAATCTAGAGACTTGCAACATACTTTGTCCAAAGTAAGAACATTACTGCAATATGAGACTTCTTCAAGGCCAAAGGAGACAATCCTTAACCATGACTTGAAGAAATTGAGGAAGGAAGGGTATTGTCTTACATATCAGAAGCCATGGGTGCCAAACCATGAATTTTTTGCGGGAAAGTAACATTATATTGTGACTTTCTCCAAGGAGGGGGAGGAGGCCATCGTTGTACCAACAGTAGAAGACTTTGCTCCAAGAGGGGGAGCTATTGCAGCGTTAAGAGGGGTCCCAAAATATCTGACCTTGAGGGTAAGAGGTACTATTATGGGGAAAAGAGTGTCAGTGCTGATTGATAGTGGAGCTACTCATAATTTCATTGATGCACAACTGGTATAGAGGGGAGGGATCCACATGGAGGAGTTTGAGGGATTCTCAGTTATGGTTCCAGGAGCTAGACCCATACAATGGGCCAAATATGTTCTGGCACTATTCATCACCATGGGGACCTACACTTTAACAGAAATTTTTTTTTTGGTTGATATTCTAGATACGAATGTCATATTTGGGGTCCAGTGGTTGATCAATCTTGGGAGAGTTACCATTGATTGGAAAACATTGGAGATGGAATGGATAGAAGGGAAGAATGGTAAGCATCAAAAGATCAAGGGCATAAACACATACCCCCCAAATTGTTTTAGAACATAAGATGGAGGTAGATATACGCAGAGGAGATGTAGAATGGGCAGTAGAACTACATCTATTAGAAGTAGGGGGCAAGGATTCACTAGTACATCCAGATGTAAAAGCTCTTTTGGACCGAATTCTATAGTGTTTGGAGATATTCTTCTAGGGAGGGCTATTGATCGAGGTTTTGAACACATTATTGAGTTGGAGTAGGGGATCCAAGCAATAATCACCACTCCTTATAGGCATCCCAAGGCTTGTAGGGATGAGATTGTGAGGGCCATACAAGAGTTGTTGGTTGTAGGACACATCAGGCCTAGTACCAGTCCTTTTGCTTCTTTAGTGGTCTTGGTAAAGAAGAAGGATGGCACATTGAGGATGTGCATTGACTATAGAGCATTGAACAAGAATACCATGAAGAATAGGTACCCCATACCCAGGATCGATGAGCTAATGGATGAGCTGAGGGGATATAAATACTTCTCCAAGATTGATTTGAGTTTTGGGTATCATCAAATCAAGGTGAGGGATCAGGATATCCCCAAGACAGCATTCATGTATCACTATGGGCATTTTGAATTTTTGGTGATGCCCTTTGGATTGACCAATGCCCCGGAAACTTTCCAATATTGCATGAACCACATCTTCCATGGTCATTTGAGGAAGTTTGTATTGGTTTTCTTTGATGATATTATCATCTACAGCTGCACTTGGGAAGAGCATTTGCAGCATATTGAAAAAAATTTACATATTCTGAAGGAGCAACAATTCTATGCTAAGCTCTCCAAATGTGAGTTTGGGCTCACATAGATGCTTTATTTGGGTCACATCATTCGAGTGGATGAAGGGTGCATGAGGAGAAGATCCGGGCTATTAGAGATTGGCTTGAGCCCAGGAATGTCACAGAACTCCGAGGATTTGTAGGCATATGTACTTATTACCGGAAGTTTGTAAAAGGGTTCTCACAACTAACAACACCACTCACAGACTTGACCAAGAAGAGAGCCTTCATTTGGACACCTACAGTACAGAGGGCTTTTGATAAGCTCAAAGAGGTAATGAGTAGCTTCCCTGTATTAGTTTTACCTAATTTTTCTCAACCTTTTGTTCTCTAATGTGATGCATCAGGTGAAGGGATTGGATAAGTATTGATGCAAGGAGGGCATTCTATAGCCTTTGAAAGTAGGAAAATCCTTCCTCATGAAAGGTTATACCCCATCTATGATAAAGAAATGTTGGCTATCATTCATGCATTAGCCAAATTCCGGTAGTACTTGGTGGGGAATAAATTTAGGGTGAAGACTGACCATAACAAGCTTAGATTCTTTCTTGAACAGAAGAAGCTCCAAGAAAGACAATAGAAGTGGGTGAGAAAAGTCCAAGAATATGAATTTGAAATAGAATATGTCAAGGGGAAGAGAAATGTAGTGGCTGATGCTCTATCTAAGAGACCTATAGCGTTGTCCTTGAGTGGCATGGACACAGATTGGAAGGCTCAAATTTTGGTTGAGAATTCCAAAGATGATTTTGCATGTGAGATACTTGATGGAGTGGTACCGAATGAGAGGTATAGGGTGATGGATGAGGTCATCTATTACCAGGACCAGATATTCTTGGCTAATAATTCCAAGCTCAAGGAGAAGATCTTACAAGAATTACATGATTCTCCACTTGTAGGGCATCAAGGCTTCAAAAAGACTTATAGGGCCATAAGGGAGAGATTCTCATGGAAGGGTCTCAAGGAGGATGTGCTCCAAAATTTCAAGGAGTGCACAGTTTGTAAGTAGAACAAGGGAGAGCACACCCACCCTGCTGGGTTGTTGCAGCCACCACCTATTCCGAATGGGAAGTGGGAGAGCATCTCTATGGACTTCATCACCGACCTACCTCTAGTGCAGGGTAATAATTGTATCTTTGTATCTGTTGATAGACTAACAAAGTACTCTCATTTATTTTCCATTTCTGCACATTATGCTGCTTCACTGGTAGCTAAGCTATTCTTCAGAGATGTGTTTAGACTCCATGGTCTCCCAAGGACCATAGTGAGTGATCGGGATAGCCGCTTCATGGGTGGCTTTTGGTAAGAACTTCTCCGGTTAGTGGGGAATGATTTGACACCGAGCACTAGCTATCACCCGCAAACTGATGGACAGATTGAGAGAGTGAACAAGTGGCTGGAAGGCTACTTGAGAAACTATGTTGCAAGGCAGCAGAGGACTTGGCTGCGTTGGCTCCACTTGAGGGGGTATTGTTACAACACTACTCACCATATGTCTATTGGTATGACTTCATTCCAGGCCCTATATGGGTATAATTCACTCTCATTCGCTGATGTTATGTTTGGGGCAAGTAAGGCTCCAAGAGACAAGGAATGGATTCAAGAGAATCAGGGCATACTTAGAGCCCTCAAAGACAACATTTCTACAACCCAAAACCAACAGAAGATTTATGCAAACCATGGTCGGGTAGAGAGACAGTTTGAGATAGGAGATCTAGTCTATCTACGCCTTCAGCCTTATAAAAATTCTACACTAAAGGAGAAGGGGGTTGAAAAGCTCAAAACACGTTTCTATGGGCCATATAAGGTGATCAATTGTGTTAGTAAGGTAGCATATGAGCTGGAGCTTCCTAAGGGGAGAAATATCCACAATATTTTCCATGTCTCTTGCCTCAAGAAGGCCATTGGGAGAGATATAGTTGCCAACATGGACCTTCCCCCCATTGATGATGAGGACCACCTAATTTTGAAGCCAGAAGCAATCTTAGACATAAGGTAAAGGTAGCTAAGGAACAGAGTGATCAAGGAATATATGATTAGATGGAAGAATCTATCGGATGAGGATGCCATTTGGGAGGGAGAGAATATCTTGCAACATCCTTCTTTGTTGTTGCTTGAGGGCAAGAAAATTTTGAGTGGGGAGGACTGTAATATTTCCAATTAGCCATTGCTAGTTAGAATATTATATTTACTCCATTTTTGTAGCTAGGAGAATAAATGGGATAGGGAGACCCTTGAATCTCTAAAATGGCAATAAAAAAATCCCAATGTGAAAGGGGATCAGCATAAGAAGGCAACTAAATCCACCTTGCTGTGAAATGGAGGCAATTTAGGAGGACTAGATCCAGTTGACTATGTCAACAGTGCTGCTACAGGAAGAGGGAAATTAGTAAGGACAACACAATTTTGAAGAAGGGATATTTTGAAGGAAGTCACCTCATTAATGAGTGGGGTCAGGGGTGAGGAGGCTCACCAAGGATAATAAGGAAGGGATAACAGCAAGGAAAGAATTTATTATTCAGCTATGTTTAGTCTTTTGACTACTTGCATGCTTCAGCTATTTAGCTGTAGTTGCAGCACTGTTTAGTGCAAGGGATTCTCATGCAGGAATTCCATCCTCTTCTTTGGATCAACTTGTTTAAGGGATCTAAAGGGAAGGTTCTGAGCTATTTTTCCATCATTTGGCTTAATTTCAATCATTTATCAACATCTATAGCATAGTTACTTCCAGAAATTGTGTCTTTTCTATAGGTGCATCAATAGTAGGGTTAAATCCCTTGATTTTGTGCTAGTGTTTGAGGAGACGGTGTCTATTTCTCTCCGTAAAGTCTAATAAGGAGGGCCTTTGGCAATTTTATGTATTGATAAGATATTTCATGTTATATTCAGTCATATCAAATACATATTTACAGTAGAATACATTATTTTCTATAGTACTGCCTTTTATACTTGTGTAATGCCGAAAACCCTTGCCGGGTTGTATTATTTCTTGTATAAAAGAGGTTAAACCTCCATTTCTTGGCTATATGATTAATATAATCTCCAAATTAGTATTTATTCATCAATTTGTGTAAAAACCCTCATGTGAATTATGCTCTTGCAATCTTCAGAAATTCTATTGTTGAAAGTCATGGGATTGGGGTGTTTTTAAGCTATATTGAGCTGGGGAGATCTATTTAATGAAGCTAGGATGATTTTTTTTTAATGCCCTTTGGTATGTAAGGCACATACAACATATATAAGAGGTTCCAAGTCCTGTTTCATGTTTTTATAGCACAATTTTCTGAATACAACATTTTCACTATCCAGAGTGCAACAAATCCTAAAAAGGAATATTACACACACCATACATTATATAGTCCTTGAATTACAAAATACTCCAGCATGAAGTGAAAAAAAGAGTTTTCCTTTATCATATTAAGTCTTTAGGTAGATCAACATCCAACCCTAAAATGGTATTTAGAAATTATATATATAAAGAGAGAGGCACCAACTCCATCTCTCCTAGAAAAAAGGGACCACTCTTTCTCACATTACATAGATGTTATAGGACATTAAATTTATATCCCACCAAAATCTAACTAACAAGACAAATGTAGATGAGATAAGAGAAGACTGTTTGGACTGTACTGCTGAGTATGTTGACATGATGCCCCTTTTTCTGCTGATTTGTCTCCTCATGACTTTGGTTCTTTAATAACCATGTGTCTTCATTAAATATGACCTTAAACAACCTCATAACCACTTATCAACCATCACTTGTTATATCCATATAATTATGATTCCTTATCTTTCCTAAAACGGCTCAGAAATTTTTCTGATAGTTGACAAAAATCATTTAAAACAGGCACTACCAGAAATTCTGGTAAAAACTTGTAACTGCACAAAAATTGTAATGCTACTGAAATTTTTGGTAGCGCTCTGTTTCTTTTTCAAAAAATGCACAACAAACACTTGAAAAACCTGTGCAAACTTATACACTTCAGAAACTGAAGTTTTTCTTCAAAAATGTTTTTAGTAAGCAAAAAGATGTTTTATTAGGAAACCTTATTACCTTTCTTCCATATGGGATGCTACTTCTGCAAGCTTTTCCAAGTCTAATTTTTTGTTAACAGATGATTTTTATCTTTTTTTCCTAATGGCTTATTTTTTTACAGTGGCATTTTTCTCCTTTGACCCCTTTTCAATTTTTCTTCTTTTTGAGGATTCTATTTGCTGTTGTGAAGGGGATTTTCCTTTGTCTTTCTTCTTGGACTCATTAGTCACTAACCCTTCAGATTTTCCTTCTATATCTATGACCTCTTTTTGAAAACTTGGATTATGCAGGGCCTTAGATTTGAGCCTAAATTTTTTGTTATATTTTGGGTATCTTTTTCTTCTACCAACAATAGGTTTGGCATCATTTTTCTTTATTTTGTTGTTGATTTCATACCCTACATATTTTCGGAGCTCTTCATCAGAATTAGTGGGTTGGTATTTCTTCTGAATTTTCTATTGAATGTCTACTTCTAAAACTTCTGGTAGCACCTTTGCTTTGGATTTTTCTATAGCTGTATACCTTCCTCTCCATGATCTCGTATAAACATTAGTAAAAGGAGAAATGGGAGGCACTATATTCATGGATTTAGGCTTGTTGGTTGATGGGCCATCCCCTTTCTCCAACTTCTTCTCAACCTTGATTGAAGGAGTCTTTTGTTTTTTACCTTTAGCCTTTTTAGGGATATTCTCCTTCTAGCCTTTCTTTTTTTCTTTTAGTAGGCTGGGGATGTTGTTGTGAAGCTGAAGATGGTTGAGCTGGAACAGTTGGTGTAGGTTCAGGTTGACCTACCGTGTAAAACATAAAATGGTCCCATGAGTTCTTCATCAACTAACAATTTAATAATATATTGATGATATAAGATGTATTTTGATGTAGCTGTGTGTTTTTGAATCTTAGCTAACATCTTTATCAAGCTCTTCAACTGAAATAATTGTAAGTTGAGGGTCTTCATACCTGCAACATGAAAGAAAAATCTCATATGATAAATAAAAATCACAGTGTATCTCCTCTCACAGTGAGATAAATTTTGATGAGCTTAACAGTCTCAACCCATTAACTCTTGAGGTAATTGTTGGGAATTCCTTTAGCCTAGTTTGGATCTCAGTGTCCATATTTAAGGAAATTGTTAAGGTATCCTCCAATGATACTGATGACTTAGCCTTTAAACCATTTTCTCCTTCCTGTGGAAGGTTGAAAGCTTCAGAAATTGAATCTATTTATACTTTCAATCTGATACCATAGATGGTTGCTTCATGTCCATTGAAAGAGTGTGCCAACTCCTGCACTACTCCTAAATGAGAGCTTCACAGTCTTGAACACAGTGGATACCACCATAATTGAAAAAAAAACCTTCTCACATTCAAATTAGCATCAACTAGGTCAGATCCTTGGGGTTCAATTTGTTTTAGCTTTCCTCCTTTCTTAGTCATCTTCAGTAATAAAGAAGTTTGTCTTCTGAAATCTAATAGGTGGTAGGGCTAGAGGAGCTCACCTAAATGGTGTTGCTATGTCTTTTATGAGATCTTTTCTGAAATCTAAGACTCCTTTCTCAAGATTCTCATTGGAAAATCTCGTTCACGAACAATTAGACTCAAAACTGACAGTCTGGTTTAAACTAGATACATTGGTTCACCTTCCCATTGAAGAGATTTTTCATTATGGTAATTATCTTAGACCGTAGAACACACCCTGTGATAGTCATTATGATCTCCAGTTGGCTGTGAAGTTTTAGATGGTATACTACAAGTGGCTGAAAATGAGTAGAGATATAACTAGTAGTCACCTCCACTGTATCTTTATTATAGTCCTAAATTTCTGACATTGTCTATCCGTGATCAACCAAATGGTCATCACATTGAAACTACAGATTCACGATCTATTCCAACAAAAATCACGTACTTTGACATGAGGAAGAATTGATTTAGCTGACAGATAGGACAGACAACGGTAAGTTGCTCTTGACTACGGATTGACACCTAGCTACTACACGTATAACCATGACTCAACTCAACATTACTGATCACAAAATTTTCCTATCACATGACCTAATATCGTGATAAAATATCTGAAACGTATTTTATAATAGTAACATGTGGCTTAACACAAAGTGGATGCGTTTTTATTTTTAATTTTTTTAAAATAGGGGAATTTACCAGAATTTCCAATAGCATAAGGTTAAAGAAAAATAGATACAAAGTAGAATTAAACAAATTGTTCGAAAAGGGCTAAAACATATGCTACCAGACATTTCGGTAGAATTAAAAAATATATATATATTTACAAAGTTTCATCCAAAAAATGAAAAATTTAAAATAGACTGATGACTTAGCAAAGAATTGTGCTAACAGTTCCTTCGATGTTGCTCACATAAAAAGTTGTAGTCCTTGAATAGATATTTCTACCGAGGTATTGTGTGTGTCAAACAAAGATTTTATGCCAAAGTTACATCCCTGGGAAATTGATGTACCAATTTACCCAAACTAGGCCCATAGTTTTGGCGCTTCATCTCCTAGAGTTAGGTTTTTGTATGTTTAGGGTTTTCCATTGTTTCTCAATAATAAATAGGCCCTCGAGCCTCATTTTAACATAGTTCAGAGGCCTGTAGACACCACATCTATTCTCAGAGATAAGCTACCAACGCCCTAGCTCGTTTATTTCCATGTTGTTTGTAAACAATTTTCAATTCCTTGATATTAATGAAATGAAGTTTTATTTCCACTACATTTTTGTATTTATGGTTATATGCGTATTCTATTGCATTCATGCATAAATCTGGATCAAAACTATCCTAGGTTTTCATAGTTGTAGGTTATATTCTAAAGGATGGTTCAATGTCCAACCATATAAAATTTGTTTTGGGAAATATGTGAAATTCTACTTCAACATTCAATAATTGAACCTGAATATCCTAGTGTTGGGCCCCAGGGGCCAAGTTTCATTGCCCATATGAATATTTGAGCTTGTAGCCCTTTTATTTTGTAGTCATGTGTTAGATTTAGTTAGGGAATAGTTAGTCAGATATGACAGCTAGATAATTAAACAATTGGGCAATTAGACATTTGTAGGTTTTTACATTTACTTGTAACTACTATTAAGCATGATATTTTTCTTTAAAAGGAGATAGAAGAGATCATTGAGGGGGTTCTAAGTTTTGGTATTAGAGACTGGTTATTCGGAGTTTTTTGGTGTAATGTGTATGGCTCCTTTTGGAAATTAATGAATAATTTTAAAGTGATTCCAAGTATTTTATGGTTGCAGTATGTGTTCTCTTTCTCTATAATTTTGCATTGTGTATTTCAGCTTTTTGAAACTCATGTAAGGTAGCTGCTATTTTCTTTTTATGAACATATTTAGCAATTTTGTGTGAATAGCTAAACATAACTATAAATTGTTTCTAAGAATCCTTAATGAAGCACTCCAAAGTTTCATCATTCCATTCTTTTCTATTCCATGTTTTTTGCTAAAGATATGGTGTATATGATTCTATTTATCCCTATGCATATGTGACCTTATGCTCTCTAAAATTCTTCTTACTATGCTGCAATGTCAGTTAAATTTTTTAACTATAGATATGCAGGCCATTTTATGTTTCATTATTATTTCTCCCAAGAGTTAAATCAAAGTTCACTTTAAGTGTTTGTCTCTGAATAAATATATCAAGGAAAATATATGAATATGTATTTCAATCGAGTAGAACGCAAAAGCCCTGGAAGGAAACATATGGATTTCTTAGGCATTGTCATGTTTTCATCCCAAGAATTGTCTCTAGGGGTTACAACAACTTCAATATTTACAACTATGAATTTCCAATGCTACTTTAAGGTTTTTATGATATGCTCAAACATTCTTAGTATCAAACTTACTTATATTCAAATGAAATTTAGTGACTTTAAACACAAAATACATATTTCCAACTTCCTCTGAGATTTGGCCTTACCATAGAAATTTCGTCAATCATCTAAGATTTATGTTGGACATTGGGTTCAACGCTCTCTGTGTGTTTTGCGACATGGTCTAACTGCCTCTTGTGGATCCTAACTCTGGAAATTGTAGCAGAGACTAACACCTGCGGTTTTTGGTCTAACAACATTCGTGATTCCAAAAATTGGTATCAGAGCCACAGGTCTCGAGTTTGAAACTCGCCCAACTCCCATTGGGGGGGGGAGATTGTTGGATATTGGGTTCAATGCTCCCCATGTGTTTTGTGACATGGTCTAACCACCTCTCATGGATCCTAACTCTGGTGATTTTAGCTGAGACTAACACCTGCGGGTTTTGGTCTAACGACATTCGTGATTCCAATAGATTTAGTCTTACTTCATTTGAAGTACAGACTAATAGTTTCAAGTAGAGACTTCGATACAAGTTTAACCAAAGACTTTCAACTATGATTTTTCCTTAAATATATCCAAGCAAACATGATCTTAAACAAAATTACTATTAGCTGATACATAACTTTAATTCTGGATTTGTTGGTATTACTACTTAAAACTTTTGGACAAGGAGGTTTTCAAACTTCCTTTGATTACTCCTTCTAAAGTTCAACTTCAACAATAATTTTTAAAATAGCTTTAATGTGGTATGATTTAAAGTTGAAAATACAACCCTTTTACTCTTGCTATCTTGGTCGCTGGTCATATTCTGCATTCTACAACTATATATATTCTCTAAATTATTTTAGACTTATGAGGCCCTAAATCATTCTTCTTGGCCCTCCCAAAGTTCCTCGACTTACTACAATAGGCTGAGACTTTTGGTCCTTTATTCATACTGAAACAAAGTGAGATATTTTAATACTTTTAAAAGATAAAATTCATGATCAAGACAGTGACCTTGTTGTATCAAAAATTACCAACCAAAAAAAAAGTTGTAGGTAGTCTCTTCCATCATCTTAGATGTTTCATATGTTATGAGATCATTTATGATATCTTTCTATCTTTAATGTACTGAAAAATATTATCCTTTAAATCCTTAAATATCATCAGTCTTATTGATATTGGTGTTGGAACGAGGTCTCCTAACAAGCTACGAAACCAGTCTATTTTTTGTTATTTTTGTTATATTTAGTATAGCGCAGAGGTTTTGGGGTGGGTAAAAGCCCCGAAAAGCATTGTAATGGGGTTAAAGTGTAAACTAGGGGTACAAAAACCATGGGTTGTGGACCATAGGAATGTTAAAGCTAGATTGTTATAAATAGAGAGGCATTTCAGATTGTAAGAGGTAAGGTCTTGATGAGATATTGACGCGGTCTATTGTGTAAGCGATTTGTTGGGGTTTATGGGGAATGGACTCCTACTGGCTGTGTGCGTGGAGATCCTAGTACAGCTATGTGCGGACCCTGCTGCTGTGTGCGCAGGCTGGGAAGGGAATTGTAAGGGTAACGAATGAATGAATATGCAAGATTATTGGATCTGAATCTGTGAGTACTATTTAATGAATTGTTGATAATTATTGTGCTATGCATTTCTTTTTCTTTGCGTTGCGAAGGTCTGTATATTGAATGATTGGATCTATTATGCTTTGGTTATGTTATGCTGTGAAAACCTGTGTATTAAAGTAAATCTAGATCTGTTATGTTCAGGTATGTAATTTTGTGTTAAGGTTATGGAAATATTCTAATTGTAGATCTAGTGCACATGGTTGCAATTGGACATATAATTGACCTTGCGCAGAGATAATCTGAACAGAACGTAGCCCTGATTTCCTTACCCTTCCTTTCTCATGGTGCGGAAACCTGGTTCCAGCACCCACCTATACTACTTCGAGTGAGACTGTGACCTGCGCAAGCAGGTCACTACTGAAAGGGCTAGTAGTATAGGGGTTTGTTGGCAAACCTTGCACACCGAACCTGGGTCAGGACCCCTCAAGCAAAAAAATGGTTCCATTTCTGGGACCTGAAGAGATCTGAGAAAGGGACCGGGTAATGACAAGATAATACTGAAAGCCTAAAAGAAAAGAGATCGAGGACTGGTTCGAAATGCAGATCCAAGAGTTTGCAGTAAGAGAAAACCGAAGTGAAAAATTAACGACAGAAAGGTGGAAGAATAGGTGTTTTCTTACTGAAAGCTACGAAATATTCTTTGTAACCTTTGCAATTGAGCTTCAGGAGTGGCTGGCCAGGCTGGTAGAATACCACAAGTGTTGGAAGGACGAATGAGTCACTCAGTGGACTCCCAATCTGCTTGAACAACTGGAGAGAACCGATAACACTATTACAAGCACGGTGGATCACTGGGTGGATAGTGTGCTAGGAGGCTTTGTGACAGAGTTTACCATTGATCAATCTATATCATACTCTGAGGCTGAGTAGCGATTCTTCAAAGGATTCTGAGGTATGTTTCTGAGGACGTTACCATTACTGATCAAGAAGTTGTTGTGCGAAAAGAGCATTCTATGTAGCCATATAGACTGAATGACCTCGGATCTAGATGGGAGTGCGACATGCAGTTGTAAGTATTATCGGACCAACCTTGACGGAGGAAGGGCCACCTATAGCCCAGTTAAGGAACCGGCCACATCACCACCTAGGGCACATAGGGGTAAGAACTCACCTATAAAAACGTCCCTAGATAGTGATATGGCTGCGCATCTAAAACTACCTACCTTCAAGGGGGTAGGTGATGAAGACATGGATTGATTCTGGTTTGTTTCATAATCTCTCTGGACTACGCAGAACGTGGCAAGTGATACAATCAAAAGGGCCCAACTGTCTTTAGCATTTGAAGACAAAGCTCTGGACTAGTATATGCGATATGTTGCCCAGAATGGAACCACTTCCATTCAGGATATTAAGAATGCTCTGAAGCAACAATTTCGCAAACCAAAATCCTACTCCCAGTTCGTGGCAGATGTAAAAGGCTTCAAACAGGGTGCATCTAAATTAGTGTGGGACGTGTATCAACGGCTGAAAAAGGCAATTAGGGAAGGAGGGTTTGAGTATGATGATAGACAACATACGGAATGGTTCATTGCCATGTTGTTACCTCACCTACACACACCAATGAATCAGTAGACCTTTGACTCGCAGGAGAAAGCTATAGAAGCCGCTATGAAGTTAGATGCTGCTCCCCGGGAGGATACCTCGGTAGGAGTCCAACAGATCCAGGAACAACTTGGAGCTATGCACCTAGAGATACATAACCTACGAAAAGAGCGAGGAAAAGACATCTGCGCGGATCTCTAGTGTATACATTGCTGAGTTTCTGGTCACACAAAGGATCAATTCCCTCTACTAACTGATTATATCCGAGTTGGAGGACCAAGCCTGCTACACCCAGGGGTACGTAGGGAACCTGCCCTATTGCGAACAGGATCAAGTGGGTCTGCACTATGGTGTGATGATTGTCGGGTAGCAGGCCTCCGCAATATGAACCACTGCCCTCGGCTGGGTGCGTATGTCCCAGAGATAAAACAACAATGGTACCGATTCTGTTGGTCCTTAGGACATGACAACCATACTTTCCAAACGTATGACTTGATGATAGATCGCGGGAACTTATATCGGGTGCAATCAAACCCTGCGTCGCCTAGACTGACTGCGCACTTTGGAGGATCACCGGCCTGAGGCAGAGGGGGCCGGGGAGGAAGTGCAGGCCAAGGACGAGGTCATCTAATCTGTTATAATTTTGGATAAATAGGGCACTTTGTGAGAGAATTCCCTAATCCCACCCGACCGTCATGTAAATACTACAAACAGCTTGACCATGAGGTAGAAGACTGCCCGATCTTAATAGCCAGAATGCAGGTAAAGTAGGCTACCCCTACGTAGAATGTAAAAAGGGTTAAAACTGAGCTAAGAGAAGTAGTTCCAAGTGTAAAGGTCATAACACATAGTGGGTTGGACACCAAGGGAAGCAAAGAGGTACCCTGCGAAGAAAAAGCTCTACCAGCAGCCCCTGCGCAGTCTCAAAGCAAGGAAGAAATTGAGACCTTTTTGAAGGCATGTCTGAAATTACTCAGGAACTCGCAGGCTGTAAGAAACCTCCTGGATTTAATGAAAACTTGCGCAGCTCGGCCCACCTTGATCCCTGAGACCAAGGACCTGCACAAAATTTACAGCTCTAAGAAATGCATAGGGAGGGAAATGTGGTTGACTGCACAAATCGGGGACTATGAAATGGATCAGGTTATCTTAGATCTTGGATCTGATGCCAACATTTTTCCTAAGAAGACATGGCAACAAATGGGGAAGCCCAAATTGGAATGGTCCACTATCCAGCTGCGCATGGAAAATCAGCAGAAAATCATTCCTTTAGGAAGGTTACCAAAAGTTATGGTTGACATTGTAGGGGCAAGGGTCCTAGTTGACTTTGAAGTGATTGAGATAGTTGAAGATGCAGACACCTAACCTGTGCTCCTCGGATTAGATTGGGAAATGGACATGGGGGGCATTATTAACTTAAAAAAATGAAGCATGGTGTTTGAGAGCGGAAGTAGGCGTGTCATAATACCCCTGGATCCCGCGAAAGGTGCCCGATATACCGAGCATATCCACACGAGGGAGGAATTAGATCATATCTATAAGATCACTGCGCAAGATGAAGATCGGGTTAACACCATGGATGAATGGCTACTCTGTTGGGAAAAGGATAGTGAATGCTTTTCTAAATCTTATGAGGAGCTGGAGAACTGGCAGAGCTGACTGCATGAGGTTTCGGCACTTCGCAACCTTCAGACCGTCAGAAGCTTCCGTCGCATCTCCACCATCGCACGAACCTTGCCTAGTCAAGAGGCCACAAATGAAACTCCAAAGCCTATGAAGCCTAAGGGATCCACGGAATGTAGGTCCGAGGCACTATCACTAACCTGGTATGAAGCACCTACGTAAGGACCTGTCTCCTCTACCCGGAGGAAGTACTAGAATAGGGTAATCCTGCGTATAGAGACCCCTTTCGCCAGATGGGCCCCAAAATCGATCGACCCATGTGGTGACCTGCTTGCGTGAAACACTCAAGGATGTGCTTGGCCCTTTCCCAACCAGATTATGGGCCTATCTACAATCATGAGTATCCGGGAGAATTTGCGGATGACTGAAGAATTAAATCACCTACGGATATATGATGCCGCTGTCCTGCACAAAAATGCTCCTTCCACGATTGACATAAATGCCTTGAAAGGACTCCCAATTGACTTGAAGGCTCACCATGTGTCAACCATCAATTGAAATGCAAAAGGACCTCCAATGCATTAGCCACGCCCTGACTTCATAGGGACACGACCTTGGATACTAAGGAAGAATATCAACTCATCCCGAGTTAATGTGAAAAGACATTTCCAAATGCAGGAAAAGGGCAGTAGATTATCACTTTCACCATTTATGATAAGCACGATCGAGGGTACGCGCCACATACAAGCTACCTTTCCATTAAGTAGCTTCGATTGGGGCACGGATGGTTGGAAGATGATGGCTCAGGCTATTTATTCAACTGTCAAGTGGTATTGGCTACTTGCATTATGGTTTTTTCTACTTATTTCTACAATTCATATCGCTCGTGTCTCTGTTATGGATCCCATTGCATAGGAGGAACTGATAAGAGGGCCCGGAGACGCTGAGTGCAGTAATAGGAGTGCACGTAGGCCACCTAAAAGGATTAGTTGTGAACCAAGTTCGACAGGAACTATGCGGTACCGGAACCTGCTACGACATCTCCTCCATTTCCAGGCCTCGCCTGCTAGCAGCAACATATGTTTACTCCCCCGCGCTGTCATTTCTGAACCGAGTTCTGGGGACATACAAGTCGACTTAGCACAAATCTCTACTATAGAACAACGAATACTGTCTGCCATCATATTGCAAGAAGTACACTGCCATGGCCAGCAAAGGCGCAAGTAGTATGACATGACCCTAGAGGAACGCGCCCAGCGAATTGCCGTGGTCACTAACGCCACACGCATTATTCAGGAACAACTGGCGTAGGGAACCCAATTTTTTGAATAGGCTACATAGCTATGGACAAAAGCATTGCACCAGCCCACGCTTCAACATGCCCAAAGAGAGTTGACGCGGGCAGAATATGCTCTAGATCGACTTCGAGCCTCCACACCCACCCCCCGGCCACGCGCAACACCTGCCTTCCATGCACCAAATTGAAGACCTTCATCACTCTAAGAATATTGCGTACAAAAATTTGAAACAATGGACTGATGCTGCACTCCAGCTTGCACATGATGCGCAGTCTGCCATTGCAAGCCTCCACCGGTTGTTGTAACGCATTGGTCCGAATCTTGATGGGCTTGCTTCTCTGAAAATGATCAATATCACGTAACACGTAGTGGCCCGAAGAAAGGAAGTGCTTCCACCCCTCCTTCGCTTCCTGGCTACCTTACGCATGCAGATTGAAGGCGCACCACCAAAGTGATTTGTGACGAGTCACAATATTGTGTTGGGGGACTGTTGGAATGGGGTCTCCTAACAAGCTATGAAACCGGTCTATTTTTTATTACTTTTTTTATATTTAGTATAGCGCAGAGGTTTTGGGGTGGGCCAAAGCCCCGAAAAGCATTGTAATGGGGTTAAAGGGTAAACTAGGGGTCTGAAAACCATGGGTTATGGACCATAGGAATGTTAAAGCTAGATTGTTATAAATAGAGAGGCATTTCAGATTGTAAGAGGTAAGGTCTTGATGAGATATTGAGGTGATCTATTATGTAAGCGATTTGTTGGGGTTTTTGGGGAACAGACTCCTACTAGCTGTGTGCATGGAGATCCTAGTCCAGCTGTGTGCGAACCCTACTATTGTGTGCGCAGGCTGGGAAGGGAATTGTAAGGGTAACTAATGAATGAATATGCAAGATTATTGGATCTGAATATATTAGTACTATTGAATGAATTGCTCATAATTACTGTGGTATGCATTTCTTTTTCTTTGTGCTGTGAAGATCTGTATATTGAATGATTGGATCTATTCTGCTTTGGTTATGTTATGCTGTGAAAGTCTGTGTATTAAAGTAAATCTAGATCTGTTCTATTCGGGTATGTAATGTTGTGTTAAGGTTATGGACAGCTTCTAATTGTAGATCTAGTGCACATGGATGCAATTGGACATATACTTGGCCCTGCGTAGAGATAATCAGAACAGAACGTAGCCCTGCTTGCCTTACCCTTCCTTTCTCAGGGTGCGGAAACCTAGTTCCAGCACCCACCCATACTACTTCAAGTGAGACTGTGACTTGCACAAGCGGGTCACTGCTGAAAGGGCCAGTAGTATAGGGGTTTGTTGGAAAACCTTGCACACCGAACCTAGGTTAGGACCCCTCAAGCCAACAATTGGATTTGAGGAACTTCAAATTTTCTAAGGTTACTTAAGAGATATTTTAACCCTTTTCTAATGGACTTGAACTCTTTCTACCATTTTTCAAGATTTAGGTAACTTCGGAAATTTTCTTCGAGGCTCGCAATCCTCTAAAACAACACCTCATATTTGTGCATATTTCAAAAAATATTACTAGGTATTCTTCAATATATATTAAGTCCCTCTTAGTCCTCTATATTAAGCTCTTGAAGGCTTGCAATTTCTCTCTTTTTGTATAGAATAAATAGATTGTTTTAGATCCCTTTTGTTACCTGGAAGACACTTGTATTACACAGTACTTTAGAGGCATATCATTCTAAAGGCACCCTGAATGGAGGTTGATGATTTGATCATTTATTTTGAACTAGGTAATTTAGGGCTAATTGATAAATCGATCCCTAGAGGATGGCCTGAACATTTCTATTGCTCTAAAAAAAATACCATGTTGAAATTTTTAGGGCATCCTCTAAACTTATAATTAATTATTATGATACCAGTAGTTTAATCTTTTTCTTGTGATATTTTCCATGATAAATTAATTACATAGAGGATCTAAATAGTAAAACAAAAATGACATAAGGATCATAAAGAGAGGACCACAAAATAACACAAATATTTACCCTAGGAAAATACACATGGGGGAAAACCAGACAAAAATTTGCTTCGAGAATAAATTCAACAAGAAAGACATAAAATTCATGTCAAGAGACAAACTAACTAGCAAGACTATCCACCAAGAAGTCAAATCATATCTTCTTCACAGAAGTTCAGACTTAACCACAAAATGATACACAGGAAATTCAACCCATAATAGTCACATGTGCAAGATATAAGAGATAAATAATCCACATGTGTGAGGTATACTTTTCCTCTGAATTTAAATTTATTCTCCTTGATTTGACCTTCTTCTTCTTTGATTAGTGGAGGAAAAATATAATTGATGTGTGTGATATGAATTAGTTTTCAGAAGGGGGTATAAATGCATATATATAGTCTTCTAGAGGGGGTTGAATAGGTGCCACTTAGGGGCTATGATGACTTGATGTATTGAGGTCTAACTTCGACTTCTTGTGTAGCCAAAAAGTAAAATTCAAAATTCAAAATTTTCTTTTGACGAGGTCATGAAGAACATGCCTTTTATTTTTGTTTTGACAAACACACAAAGAGTAATTTTCATTTTGAGCACGAAGAACATGCTTTACATAAATACGAATGATAAAAATATACTAATTGGAAGACTGACCATGGCTACAAAATTTGACAAGGAAAAGGGTATATTGGACCTAGCATGTCAGCTTGGGGAGCCCCAACACTATTTGTGAAGAAATATGTTAGCATGCTACAACTCTGCATTGATTACTCGTAGTTAAATAACGCCACAATAAAGAACAATTACCCACTACCTAGAATTGGTGATTTTCTTGATTAGTCGAGAGGGGTTGTGATATTTTTAAAAATATATTTGAGGTATAGTTACCGTTAGGTTCAAATTAAGGATGAAGACATCCAAAATAAAACCTTTATGAATAGATATGGAAATTATGAGTTTGTGGTGGTGAAAATTGGGCTCACAAATTTCCTCACTACATTTATGTTTATCATGAAAAATGTCCTCAACCCATTTTTGGATAATTTTGTATTGGTCTTCATGGATTACGTCTTGGTCTACTCAAAAACTAGAGAAGAGCATGAAGAGAATTTTAAAGTTGTATTGCAATTGCTAAGAAATATAGAGAAATGTGATTTCTTCCAATTGCAAGCTTGGTCTTTGGGACATATCATTTCTAGGGAAGGAGTGGAAGTGGATTCCAAGAAGGTCAAGGTCATCATGGAGTGTTCCACTCCCTAAAATATTATAGGAATTATAATTTCATGGGATTGGTAGGATATTACTAATGGTTCATTCAATATTTCAGAAATATTTGGAATCGAATCATATATTTACAAAATAAGGGGATATAATTCCAATGGAAATCAAAGTGAACTTCTAGTTTTGAGAAAATAATGGCAGATAATGTACTTTTGTTGGATATAATGTAAACCTACTGAGAAACATGAAAAGGTATTGTGAGGTATTTTATTCAATTTGACTTGCGAAGTGCCATGGGGACCTAATAGTGGCCACGTGGATGCGGTATAAGAACCTGGTGATGACATGGACCCGATTTTATTTTCATGGAGTTTCCATGTGGACCATGCTTGGGTATCATGTGGAAACACTTGATGATGTGGAACTATGTTATGTTGATGTGATACCACCATGTGGGCCATGTGGATGAAACATGGATGTTTACTACTAAAGTGGCTCCATATGATTGGTTAAACTTCATGTGAGAAAAAATTTCATTCCAATAGTGAAATTGAGATAACATTTATGTAATATCCCCAAATGGGAAAGAAAGGAATATAGAAAAACGATAACTGGAAACTGCATCAATGAATAAATAAAATAAATACACCATAAAAATGGATAGAACAGTTGAGTGATTTTATTATTATGGAGGTGAAATTACATGTACAATAGTGCTCAAAATATAATCACTCAAACCAAACAAGAAGGCTAGAGTGACCCTAAAGTCCTCTCAAAGAATGCATTGCATTGTCCCTTCTACAAATCTTGGAAATATAACCACTGGATGAAAGGGAGTGCATAGATTTGGTTGTGTCAGAGCTCAAATGATTCTAGGTTCTTAGATCTAGGCTTTATGATGAAAACCCAAAATAACCCAGAAAGGATTTCCAGATCTAACAATATTGGAAAATCACCCTCCTAGAGCTTTCATTATATAGTTGTTGGGTATGTAGATCTACTACATGAACTGAAGATAAATATGGCTGCAATATGATATAATCATCTCAATGCAAGAATGGTTTATCCCTCCTCCATATTTCCAAGCTAGAAACTTGAGATCTATCTCCTCCTTCCTCCTCCTAAGATTGCAGCTGCTGAATACGCAACTGCTAGAATGGACTGCGCTGTCAGGGAGGCTAAAGATATAGTGTGTTGATAGATTATTCAATTAAGCTCAAGAGTGATGGAAACAATCTCTCCAAAGTGATGGGATGATCCCTCATAGGATTCCAAGCTGAAATACTTGGAACTTCCTTCCTCCAATAGATCTATAGGACTAGATTGTGCAATTCCTGGGGAACTGCTACGACATGGAGGTGTATAATGATGGCCTAATGTTGGATATCAATATGTTTCTTCTGGAAGACTAAAATATAATCATAGGATGAAAGGGTGAACCCTCCACTGGTTTCCTAGCTACAACCCTATAAACTACCTTCCTCCTCTCAAACCCTGAAGCAGGAATGTGTAATTCTTGAATCTGAATGTTTTGTAGAGAGGGGTTTGATGTAGCACCAATGCCTGATGATGAGTGGCTGCTCAATAAACCTTCCCAGAGTAGGCACTCAAAGTCCCCCTTGGGTAAGGGTGGGATTCTCATTCCAGAACACACGTGTGCTAAACAACATTATAGACTTAGCTAAACAACTGAAGCATGCAAATAAATATCAAAAGACAAATCCAATTCTAAAATCCAATTCTAAAATATGCATTATATGGCTGCCTTCACCTTCCTTTTATGACTTTTGAGCCTCCCCTAGCCTTGGCCCACCTGATAACTACACTCCACATGTGGCCACTAGCCTCCATGAAGACTGCGATGTCTCTCCATGATATCCATGATATTTTCATTTAGTTTCCACTCTCTCCATCATGTGTGCATTTAATGCACCACTTCCTCCATCATCTGATCATTAGTTCTCTATGGTCTTACTTTTATTGCTCCATGATATTACTTTGACTCCTCCACTATCTCCTTGATCTTCTCATTAATGATCCATGATCTCCACTCTTCCTTCATTAATAAGCTGCCCCTCTACTCCATAATGCAGATCTACTATCTAATAACCCACATACACACATAAAAAGTGGATTTTATTCAACTATGGGGTTTATGGGTCCCTCCACCCTCTTATTTACTTAATTAATTAAGAAAAGTAAGAAATCTATAATCTGATGGAAAATTTGGAATATTACATTCCTCCCCGCCAAAATGTTTCTTGTCCTCAAGAAACTGCAAAAGTAGATGCTACAACAACCTATCTCCCACCAAATGGAATCCTCATATGGAAGGTCTCCCTATCTTCTCTAATGTGTTATGAATTCCCAACTCCATAACTACCTCACTATATTGTCTAGAATGGCTTCCAACTGTGAAGTTAGATTCCTCTCCTCATAAATGAATCTCCAAGTGGCAATCATCTATTGTCCAAGAGTCTCCTCTATGCATGAGATATATGAAGTGAAGGATTTTCTTCCCAAAGTGGAAAGTCCCAGCTAATGAACTATCTCTCCAAATGATGATACATAAATTAGATTGCATCTCTACATGCTCTCATCATTGGCGCTATTGGCCTTGCTTGATTCAAGCATCATATCAACATTGTGAAAAATAGGAAGTGAAGACATATGGATGGACATGTAAAATTTCAAACCATACTCTCTGAATAGTAACCACTACAGTAATGCTTCTTGTTGCCACATCACACCATCATCATACCAAGTGTAGTAGCCATACTCTCTCAAGAGAAGTCACTGCAACAATTCCTCTTGCTGCCATACCACCTCATCATCATACCAAGTATGGTGGCCATACTCTTCCAATAGAATTCAATGTAGTAATACCTCCTATTTCCATCCTCCATCATCATCATACAAAGTATGGGAGAAATTCAGCCCATACTCTTCCAAGAGTAACCAAAGCAACAAGGATTCTTGTTGCCACCTTACATCATCATGATGCAAGTCATGGAGAAACAACATACTGATTGACATGTACACTGTCATATCAGACCAATACAACCAAGCTCCATGTTGCCACATCATGTGAGTGCCATACAATGTCCCAAACAAGACTCAACCCATTGACATAGGATATGTCATGAGATAGCCAAACTCTTTCAACAATAACTAGCACAACCATTCCTCTTGCTGCTGCATCACACCATTGCTATGCAAGGCATGGATCATACATATGTGAAATGTTGGGTAGTAAAAATACTCACCCAAAATAAACTAGCACAGTCATGCTTCTTTCTGCCCTATGTCATATATCTACAAGTGGGTTGTCAACCCCTTACTCATCATCCTCATCCATCCATCCCACTGTGGGTGATGAATCATATCATGCTCCAACTTGGTATCCACCTAAGGCAAAATACCATCCTCCTCAATCTGATAATATTTTCATTCCATGATATATTGAAGTGCACCCTCCTTGAGGTCTCTCCATGAGATCATCTCATCAATGGCCCAATAGAACCCATAAGGTTCCGACTATGCAGTAGGCAAAAACTTCTCTTTAAGCTGTGAGATGCTCATCAAGAAGACTCCATCTTGATAATGGAAAATAATATCCATCATAAGATGTCTACCATCGATCATCTGTCCCTCCATTTCTTCATCAGTGAAGTTTTCCTCGGAATGCTACAAGAATGATTAGGCCCCCAACTCATCACTATTGATCTACATGATGGTGCATCTGTTGTCTTATGGCCATACACAATGCTGAAATCATAGCCTGACATTGTAATTATTAGCAATATGACCATCCTATCCTCCGAAAATCCACACTTCAACAAAAAGTGTTGCGTGTAGCTTAACACTAAAAAAATGGGATGGCTATACATATCCTCCTTGAACAAGTCAAGGGTCCTCTGCAGAGTGATAGTTTGCTGCTCCAATTCAGTAAGGTGCTCTACCCTTGGTCATGCAATTTCTCTGATGGCATGATCCCACAAATATCAAGTTGAGGTACTGAAATAAGATGGGATGGAAATGTTTGCAAACATTAGATAAGTTGATACATGGGAACATCTTGTACAGCTACAATATTTCCTCCAATTGGTGCAATGGCTTCTCCAACTATTGGTGATGGTGATGGTTGTTCCTCTAATAATGTACCCATGTTGTAATTTGCATCCTCTTCCTCATGCATCTCCTGAATCATGCATGGGACTCCCAATGTCAAGAGCTCAAGACCATATTTCAAAGATGCAACTGCTCCTTCTCCTGATGCCAGTACTTCTGCAGCTGGCGGTGGTGGTATTTGCTCCTCTTCTGGAGTGATAATTCTGACATATTCCATTTTCTCCTCATGTACTTTCTCATCAATGATGGGAAATGTCTCTATGGAAAGTGTGTATGGTTTTCTTCTATCAAACTTCTTTATCACCCTTTGAGTGAAGTCTGCATAAGCAGTCACTCTTTCATGTTTCAAATGAATGAACCACCAATCCTTTGCTTCAACCTCAAGGTGCAGCGCTGCAATCTCAAAAGCCTCTCTTTCCGCTACTAGATGTAGAAGGAAGAATGCATATAAATTATTCCTCCAAGCCTTTGCTATGCTTGTGGATGATCCATGAAATGTAGGAAATAAGAATCTATTTTGTATGTGCCTCTTTCTTGTATTGCTACTACGGGATCTTTGTTCTTCTTTGAGTTCGAAAAGCTGTTGGGGAGTTATATTCTCCTTGAATGATCTTGTTTGAGATTTATACTCTGCAATATATTTACTTTGAGTCCCATGCTCCACGTTTCCACCATCTCCATTCCATTCAACTTCCTTTTCAAATAAAGTGGACATAAAAGATTGTTGTGGAGCTCTTTGCTTTACCAGTTGTTTACACTGCTGATAGGAAGTGCTTGGACCTTCCTCATTCTCAAACCTTCTTGCGGTCTCTTTTTTCCTCTCTCTCCTAATTTGTTTGACCTCCTTGGAGAGATGTTGCATAGATCTGAAGAGGAGCGTGGCAAAACTTAATCCCTCTGCCATTATAGATCTCTAATTTCTTCTTCTTCTGATGTCATGAAATGTATTGCCCATAAGCTGAGCCAAAGATCATGCTCTAATACCACTGTAATATCCCAAAATTGGAAATACAGGGATATACAAACACAATAAATAGAAATGACAATAATGAACAAATAATATAAATACACCATAAAAACAGATATAACAACTAAGTCATTTTATTACTATGCAGGTGAACATGCATGTACAACAATGCTCAAAATAGAAGCACTCGAGCCAAACAAGAAGGCTAGAGTGACCCTGGAGTCCTTTCAAAGAATGCACTATGTAACTGTTGCACTGTTGGAGGCCATACTACGTTGTCCCTTCTGCAAATGCTGGAAATATAACTACTAACTGAAAGGGAATGCATATATCTGGCTACTTCAGAGCTCATATGAAGTCGGGATTTCAGATTAGGGCTCTATGATGAAAACCCAAAATAACCTAGAAAGGATTTCCAGATCTAACAATCTTGGAAAATCACCCTCCTAGCGCTTGCACTATATAAATGTTGGGTATGCAGATATGTTGCATGAAATGCAGATAATTATGGTTGAAATATGATATAATCAACTCAATTCAAGAAGGGATGATCCCTCCTCCAGATATCCAAGATAGAAGCTTGAGATCTAGGTCCTCCTTCCTCCTCCCAAGATTTCAGCTACTGAATACACAACTGCTAGAATGGACTATGTTGTCAGGGAGGCTGAAGCTATATCCTATGGTAGATTATTCAATTCAGCTCAAGAGTGATGGAAAAAATATCTCCAAAGTGAGGGGATGGTCCCTCACTAGATTCCAAGCTGAAATACTCGGAAATTCCTTCCTCCAATAGATCTACATGACTGGACTGCACAATTCCTGGGGAAAATGCTACTGCATGGAGGTGTATAATGATGGCCTGATGCCAGATATCGATATGATACTCCTAGAAGACTAAAATATAAGCACAAGATGAAAGGATGAACCCTCCACCAGTTTCCTAGATGAAATGATAGAAACCACCTTCCTCCTCTCAAACCCTCAGTCAGGAATGTGTAATTCCTAAATCTAAATGTGCTATAGAGAGGGGATGAATGTGGCACCAATTCCTGATGTTGAATGGATTCTCAAGAAACCTTCCCAGAGTAGGCACTTGAATTATCCTGTGGGTATGGGCGAGATTCCCGCTCAGGAACACCCGTGTGCTAAACAACACTACAGACTTAGCTAAACAACTGAAGCATGCAAAGAAATGTCAAATGAAAAATCTAGATCTAAAATAAAATTCTAAAATATGTGTTCTATGACTACCTTCACCTTCCTTTTATGCTTTGTGAGCCTCCCCTAGCCTTGGCCCACCTAATAACTGCACTGCACATGTGGCTACTAGCCTCCATGAATACTGTATTATCTCTCCATGATCTCCATCATATCTTCATTTAGTTTCCACTCTCTCCATCATGTGTGCATTTAATGCACCATTTCCTCCATCATCTGATCATTAGTTCTCTTTGATATTACTTTTATTGCTCCATGATCTTACTTTGACTCCTCCACTATCTCCATGATCTTCTCATTAATGATCCATGATCTCCACTCTTTCTTCTTTAATAAGTTTCCCCACTACTCCATAATGAAGATCTTCTATCTAAAAACCCACATACACACATCAAAAGTGGATTTTATTAATATATGGGTTTTATGGGTCCCTCCACCCTCTTATTTACTTAATTAATTAAGAAAAGTAAGAACTCTAATATTCCAATAATCTGACAGAAATTTTGGAATATTACAATTTACATTCTTATAAATCTCTTGATGAGCTAAAAACGATGGTGCTATTTATATTTTTATTTTTGATGTCATAAGAAGAGGATTTTTGTAACCCCATATTCGTAAAATACTTTTGATATTGACTCAAATAAATAGGTAACACCTATCACAACCCAGAGAGTTCAAGGGGGTGGGAGGGAGCGTTACAACATCCTTTAACATTAATGACATTATATACTTATAGAAAAATTACTTGGACATCAATGAAACTACAAGCACAACATATGTGAAACAATATCCCTCGAAACAACATGACATAATACAATCATTAATGTGCTTAGCTAATAATAACTCCCCATATTTGGTAATGAAAACACCAATAGATAATCTAGTCATTAATTTTCTTGGTCTAATAAGAACTCTCCCTATATGCATCTACTTAGATCGCCCAATTCGTCATCAATGAAAAAGGGCTTGAATCATGATATTCTGCTACTATCACCCCCATGGGAAATTATGATTTCTTTGAACTACTTCCCCTATCATCTAAAAAATCCATGTCCTCGGTTAGTAGTCTAGCTTCCCCTAAACTAGTGTTGTAGTTAAACAATATTGTGCCTCCTACATGATTCTATTCACTAAAATGATGTTGAATAGATTACTCCCAATCTCTATATGAGATACTCAAATTAATATCTTGGAAAGGGTTTATTAAATATGTCTACAATATAATCGTTAGTACATGTTCCAATTTAACTATCTAATACAATGCTTTTTCTCTGAGAAAATTATATTTAATAGGAATATTATTCATTATAGAATGCATCATTGGATTTTTAGATATATTAATTTCACTAGTTTTGTCATAGAAAATAGATATTGGTTGAGTGAAATCTACCTAAATGTCCTTGATATTTTGCATCATCCATAGAATATAGTATAATAGGAGGCAACTTTAATGTATTTTGCTTCATCAATAGATAAGGATATAGAGCTTTTTTTCTCACTTAACCAAGAAACAAGATAGTTCCTTACAGAAAAGGCTCCACCAATGATTTTTTTTTCATTAATACTACCTATATAATCAACATCAATATATGATTCTAATGTAAGGTTTGTATATTTTGGGTACCATAAAAAAAAATCCAGCGTCCCTTAAAAGTATTAAAAATCCTCTTTACTTTTCGGAGATGCATTTCCATAGCATATTGTTGAAATTTTTAGATGATCCGAACTTCTTGAAAGATATATGGTCTTGTACCTATGAGATAAAATAGATTTCCAATCATTTATAAATACATAGGTTGGTTCACTTCAAGTGATTCATCATCGTTGCCTAGCTTATGACCTATTACCATGTGTGTACTTATAGGTTTATAGTCTTACATACCAAATTTTCTCAGGACTTTTTGAGACACTTCGTTTGATATATAAAAATCCATCTCTCTATCAATTGAGCCTATAGACTGAGGAAAATTGATATTTCCTCTAGCATATATATCTCAAAATATTTTTTCATAGTAATTGCAAAATTTGACTCATTGGTTTAGTATTGCTACTCTGTAATATTCCCAATTAGTACCAAGCTAATGGGAATATTAAACTTTGTTTTATTTTTCTGTTTGATGAATAAATGTGTAAAGGAGGATCAATAAAACTCCTAAACAATAAATAAATCAATGCCACATGTGAACAAGGCTAAATCTGGGCTATTTACAAAATCACCCTTAGGTGTGAAAGGGGCTTAATCTTTTGACTGGTTCAACCATGACCAAATCAACAACGTTGTCTTGGAGGAGTGGCCATCAATGAGGCACACCGCAGTTTTAGTTGGAGGTGGCTCATGTGAAAGGAGCTATCTTATTGAAGGTGTTTTAGGGTTTGCAAGCTCTCAACTTAGAAAAGGAAGAGGATGGCAGCATGGAGAAGCTTGTTGAATGATATCAGATTTCTAAAGTATCGTATGTTTAGACATAAATTTTTTTTTTCATTGTTTAGCCTAGATTTCAAATGTTGTTTAGCATTGGGTGTTCCTAATTGGGAATCCCACCTCTTTCCTTGAGTAGCTCTTGGAAGAGTTTTTCATTTCTTGTCCACAATCAGGCATTTGGCCAAGCTCTTCTTCCAACTACAACGCAGATCCTATTGAGGGTTTGGTTGTATTTGTAAGCTGCAACAAGTGGAGACTAAATCTACTCATATCTAGGCCAATCTAGTGTCACTTTTCAGTGGGGAAGGATTCTATCCCATTGGTGAGAGAGTATTGGATCATTGGAGCTACATTTCTATATCTTGGCATCAGGCCAAACATGTTCTAAAGCATATAGAGAAGTCTTGCATCCATAATTGCATTATTTGTGTGGGTACTATTGCAGGGTCATTTGGCACACTTTTTGGAGGAGTGGTTTTCATGTGTTGGGGATCTGCCCTTCACATTTGAGATCCAATAGGAGGGGATCATTAAATTGCATATATCAGATCATATCTAAAATTTCATGTATTTCTGAATATTTCTACAGATCTGCATCATATCTGCGGCATTAGATCTCAGATCTACTCCTTATACTTCATGTTTTTCAAAAAAACCCAAGGGGGATTTGAAGAAGAGCCTATCTAGTGTACATATATGATATATATCTAATTTTTCATACACATATCTGCTGTAGATCTGAAGTGTAATCTATAGCAGTTGCAGCCAATAAAAATAATGCTTTCAAGCTCTTTTAGTATTAATACATGGTTGCAACACCTCATTTTGAGGATTTTCTTCCATAAAAGTCTTATATTTCCCATTGTAAATCTCATGGGATGTCTTATTCATATATTTTGATGACATATATGTAAATAAAGATCCTCCATATTGGCCTCTTGCTCTTACTTGGTTGATCTCCGTTATTTATCTGCATTATTCTTTCACCACTGGAATGATCAACCAGTGCATCAGCCACAAGTTTCCTAACGCTCTACCATGCCTACATTTTTGGATGTTGGAACTAAAGGGTTTCAAGAGCAAGCATCCCTTGAAGAATATTTTGAAGAATATGAATCTCAAAATCAGAGATTCAAAGATCACTTGAGTTTTCAAGAGTTTTTTCACCTCAAGGACAAAATAAGACCAAGGCATCAACATAGAGATGGTGGATTCATTCAGAATCATGATCGACATCACTCTATGGGAAAATTATTTTTACCCAAATTTGATGGGTCATCCAAGTTTCTGCCAAAGCATGGGTAGAGAAACTTGACATCTACTTTCAGCTAAACAAGGTCCCAGAGATGGAGGCTACCAATATTGCAGCGCTACAGTTTGAAGGTGAAGCACATGACTGGTGGTTCCATGGCTTGTCTACATTGGGTCATGCCAATGTGACTGCCTATTAAAATTTCACTAGAAGGCTAGTGGAAAGGTTTGACAGAAGAGATCTAGAGGCACCATTCATAAGCCTTGCAAAGTTGAAACAATCAGGTAATACAAAGTCTTACATTTCTGAATTTTTAAGATTATCTATTATGGTTCCTGATTTGTTTGTAGCAAGAAGGGTGTACATGTTCATAGATGGTTTAGATGAACCTCTTCACGAGTTGGTAAATTCTACCAAGCCCACTACTCTGCATGATGCCATTGAGAGGGCTAGAGACCTTCAATGCCTTACCAAAAGCAAAGGCAAGTTTTCAAAATAATCCCTCTTTTCCTTCCAAGATAAAGGAAGAGAAATTTTCTCCCTCAAAGGAGAGCACATTCAAGAAGCCTCTTGATATTGATGTCTAGAAATAATTGAGGAATAAGAAGCTTTGATTCACTTGCCAAGAATCATGGGCATCAGGGCATAGATGTGCTACTGGGAAGGCACATTACATAGAGGTCTTCTCGGATATGGAAGAGGAGGAAGAAAAAGAAGAAAATGAGAGGGGTCACGCCGCTGGAATTGCAGGAGGTGAACCACCATCACATGGAGATGAGGATGGGACAATGGCTCCAATCAGAGGGGCTCTTGCATCACTAAGAGTGGTACCCAAATTTCATGACATTTCCACACATGAAAAAGAGTTGAATTTTCATAGTGAAAGCAGGGACATGAGGATCCCATCTATTATGCGTATGAGGATGGTCCATGAGACATCAATATCTAGTGGAAAACCACCTAGGAGGCCACGTGACTCAGATTTTGTGGGGAATACCTCACAAAATGATTCTCCAAGCATATATCTAGGAGGGATTGGAGCACTAGAAGACAAAGCTACAGCGCTGCGAGACTTGGGTAAGCTCATGGAGGGAGATTTTCTTCCCTTATTGTTACACCATTTTTTGGTCATCTAACCTATTATCATTATATGGACCCAAGTACACCATGTAAGACCAATTTTACCCTAAGTAAAATTGCCTTCACTATGTTAAAACAGGAAACCCCAAAAGGAAATATTAAACAAACCTATATTTTTTTGATTTTCCTCATGGAATAATTAATTAAACCATAATTTAATTATTATTCCCAGTCATGTTTAACCCAAAATCAAAGAAATTAATTAGATAAAACTTTATTTATCTTATTATTTTCTAGGAATAATTATTTAAACCTTATTTAGATAATATTCCTTGTTAAATATGACCAAATCACCCACAAATAATTAAATAAATCATTATTTATTTAATTATCTTCCAACCACTTCCTTAAAATAATTAAATAAATCATTATTTATTTGATTATCTTCTAACCGCTTCCTTAAAAAGATAAATAAATCATTTATTTATTTATTTTTGACAAATTAAGGGATTTGACCCAAGTCAAATACCTTTTCCCTCTAACAAATATAATAAAATATTCCATAAAAGTGGATCTAGATCTGGTTAACCCATGCACCAAGATCTAGAATGACCCAATATTTTGTTATAAATAGGAGGGTTTTTCCTACCATTCTTCACCTTTTGTTGCCTATTAGATCATTCTGGATCTATACACTTGGTCACCATTTTCTGCCATTTGCTGTGTGAGCTCCCTTTGAGTTCCATTCTTTGTGTGGGTCTTCTACACCAACAAGAGAGAGAAATCTTAGATCTGAAGTGCTGAGGACTTCCAAGAACCCATCCCACTGAGGAGAATTGGATACGCCTTCTTGTTTTCCTCCCAGGTGCCCAATTAATATAAAAATTCTTTCAAAAATTGTTCTTGTCTTATCTATTGGTATATGGAGCAAACCCTTATTTTTTCTGATTAATGTCTTTCCATGCATAGATCTGGTTTTTTGCAGCTCTTTTTGTTCAACTAACTGCAGATTTGAAGATATTGGCAGCCACTTTTGTTGTTAGGGCTATTAGTTATGCGTAGCTAAAGTGGTCCTTTTTCGTACACTTCGACAAAGGATTCATACTAACACTTATCATCATCATCCACTCTCATTTGTGGAGAGAAGAATGGAAGGAATGGACTTCCAACATATACCTTTGGCATGGGAGATGTCAAGGAGGAGAGCAGCAACATGATAGACATTTCTGTTGATACATTACCAGTGCTGTCATTCTTGGGGAGTGTATATCTATATTGGAAATCCCAACTGTTGGTGGATTATTCCAAGGATCTTCACACTTGTATGATACTTGATGACCAGCTGCATGAAGAGGAATATCTAGTCCATGAAGGATTCATCTATCATCATGGTAGGATCTTCTTGTCTAGAGCTTCCAAGCTCAAGGAGAAGTTGCTACAAAGGGCCTACAAAGGGTTCTGTTTCTGCCACATGTATTCCATGAGGATCTACAACATCATTATGAGGAACTTTGATTGGGAAGGCTTGAAAGAAGAACTACATCATAATTTTCAGGAATTCATGAGCTATGTGGAGTTGGAGTAGCAGCATGACTCTATAAGGGAGTTATTTTAGCCATATCTTCCTTCTTTTGAGAGAGGAGATAGATCCTTGCACCACTCCATTTGTATGAGGAGTATTGTTGGTGAAGAATCTGATCATGTAAAACATGTTTTATTTTATGATTGTATATATTCTTCCACCATGTTTATGTAGGCCATGGCTCCAAGGAGGAGCAATACATCTTGTATGTAATATCCGAAATTAGGGAAATTCTACAACAATGAGAATATCTTGAGATATTCTAAAGTTGGAGATCAACAACACATAAACATGCCCATGGAGTAGCAATGATACATTAATACCAAGAATTTTGGAAGATCCAAATAACCATTACATTAGATTATAGAAGAAAAAATGTATACAAGATCTTGAGGAAATTATCTCTCAAGCTAGGCAATGCAGCCTCAATAAAACATATAATGACAAATGTAGAAATACTGCTACATGAAAGAAGCCCTGGCTGTGACATCGTAGTTTATTATGGAGAACTACTGAAAAATAATTTCAATAAATGAATATAAAAATATAGAGCTCATACATAGATGGGGTAGCAAGATCTCAACCCCTGGATACAACAATACACAATCCTTAGAAGGATTCGCTGAAATATACACAAAATGGAAAATCTGCAGAAATGCCGGAGTTGCTGGGCAGTAGCTGCAACTAAAAAACTAGAAATGGATTAAGATAGCCTAGGGATGTGATCTACTTGGATTTATGCAGGAACGCAACAGAATACAGAAATAACCATGAACATAGAGATCCAGCGGAAATAATGCTTCATTTCATTAATATCAAATAACAGAAATATGCTTACAGGCATAATGGAAATAAAATAGCTAGGGTGCTGGTAGCGAATCTCTGAGAAGAGATGTGATGGCTATAGACCTCTGAACTGTGTTACAATGAGGCTCGAGGGCCTATTTATTGTTGAGAAACAATGTAGAATCTGAAACGTCCAAAAACCTAACCGTAGGAGATGAAGCGCCAAAACTGTGGGCGCCCGTTTGGGTAAATTGGTGGTTCAACTTCCCAGGGGCATAACTTTGGCACTCGATCTCCGTTTGACGCGCTCAATAGCTCGTTATAAAGATCTATCCAAGGAATTTAACTTTCTCGCAATTTCATATTCTGCCGGAGCGCGATGCCCAGAAAACGTCGTTTAGGGCCTCAAAACGGCTCCGGAAGTTCAGGACCCGAAAAACTGCTAAAAATAGTAAGTTTTGTTGCAACTTGAAAATTGAAAGAACTGAAGATGGGGGTTCAAATGGAATAGGTGGGTGGCCATCGATATCCACCTGGATCATTTCTCCCTCCTTAGGAAGCAATGGTCCCCATTGCATTGAGATCCTCCATGAGATGAGGCAAATTCTTTTGTTGAAGTGGTATTAGATGTGTTGAAGATGCTGAGGACATTAGGTGGACATCTTGGATGCATTTAGTAAATTTGGTTTCTTTATCAGCCTCAGACAGTACATGTTTGGATTCTGTATGTGTAGTTGCAGGATGCATGGAAACATCAGGCGGTGGTGCGTTGGGAGTCAGATCAATGGAGTGCTTGTCCTGACAGTGTAGAGGAACCTCTATGAGTGAGGGGAAAACTTCCTCATATTCCTCCATGACTTTGTCCATCTGCTGCAGCTGTGTAAGGGAGCCCTGTTTCGAGGCTGTGGCCACAATAATTTTCTTTCCCTGTGAGTGAGTTGTAAGGAAAATGAATTTCTTGGTTTGGGAAACAATCTTACTGCATTGTTTTGCAGTAGTCAAAGAGATGACAGGAGGCGGTACTACCTCCGGTATCCTGTACAAGTTATTTCCCAAAGTAATAATAATAGCACGAACCCTAGACTCATACACAGCATGTCGCCTCCACAAGTATGGTTGGCCCAATAATACATCAGCTACATCAAGAGGAACAACATCACACAATACCTCATCCGTGAATGGCTTGATACTGTATGGAAGGCGGCACTGCTGGCGGATGCGGAGATCTCTCCCTAGGTGGAGCCACCCGATGGTATACGGCTGTGGGTGTGCTATGGTCGGTAGGCCGAGCCGCTTCACGACCTCTGCTGAAATGAGGTTCTTTTGGCTTCCGCTATCGACGAGAAATTGTAGTGGAGAACCCTTTACCCACATCTGCGACTAGAAGAGGTGCTCCCCCTCCTCTGGATCCTCTGGACCCTCCTTCTGGATCTTGGTGGTGGCAACAATGGCACTGGGATCCGCATCAATGATCTGCTTCCCTTTGTCATTGCCTTTGTCTGGTTCTAACTCAGGATCAAAAAATGCATCTGATTCGGGTGCCTTTAGTTCGACCACCAAAGACTGTTTGGCCCGACACTCGTTTGTGCTGTGAGTGGGGCTGTTATGAAATTCACACCACTTCCCTGTGTCCTTATTTGGATTTGTGGTGTTGTTCTGAGTTGCATTGCTTTGGCCTTGCCCCTTGTTCTTCGGTTCGGGGGCACCTTTCGGATTCGCAGATCCAAAGTCTCGCTTCTTCTGCTTAAATTTCTGCTCGATCTTGGCGGCATAGCGATATTCCGTGCCAAGCGATGTAATGTCGAGGAACTCCATTTCCTCCTGAATGTGTTTGTGCAGACAGCCGCGGTACTTGAGCACCAAATGTCTCTCTGAATCTTTAATACCCAACTTTGTGCGCAGGGTATGGAACAGATTCGTCAGTTCGTGCACATCTTGATCCTTTTGTTGCCGCAGCGTGGTCCATTGGATGTATTTGTCCTCATATCTCCCCACGGGGTAATATTGTTCCTTGATGCCGTCTCGGAACGAATTCCAAGTGGGTGTGGTCGAGAATAGAGAGGGTTCCCCTTCGCCCTCTTGCTCACGGTAGGTTTCCCACCAGTCTTTGACATGGGGGGCGGCTTTGAGGAGTGCAAAAATAATCTTTTCTCGGTCATAGAAGTCATGGACCGAGAAATACCCTTCCAACAAATTTAACCATCTGTCTACAGCGTCTGCATCTATTTTTCCTTCAAATATAGGAATGTCAAAGTTTACCTGTACCTTGAAGGGAGTGGCGCCTCCAGAGTGGCTGTTGGATGCAGATGCACCATATGTGGGTAGTCGTTGAAGGATTTGAGCAAAGTTATCCATCATCGCGTTCCTTTGTTTCTCGAGGGCCTCCTCGAGCAGTATTTTGATAGGATCTCCTGCTCCCTTGTCTTTCTTTTCTTCCGCCATGGGAGGTCGTCGGGGTTTGCGAGGCTGATCTTGCAAGGGTTCAACCAGATCGAGCCCTAACTCCTTATACCCTGACCGCGTTGGGAACATGCAAAGAAAAACAAAGAAAGAGCAGACCCGCTCTAATACCACTGATCCGGATTTTATGCAGGAACGCAACAGAATACAGAAATAACCATGAACATAGAGATGCAGCGGAAATAATGCTTCATTTCATTAATATCAAATAATAGAAATATGCTTACAGGCATAATGGAAATAAAATAGCTAGGGTGCTGGTAGCGAATCTCTGAGAAGAGAAGTGATGGCTACCGACCTCTGAACTGTGTTACAATGAGGCTCGAGGGCCTATTTATTGTTGAGAAACAATGTAGAATCTGAAACGTCCAAAAACCTAACCGTAGGAGATGAGGCGCCAAAACTGTGGGCGCCCGTTTGGGTAAATTGATGGTTCAACTTCCCGGGGGCATAACTTTGGCACCCGATCTCCATTTGACGTGCTCAATAGCTCGTTAGAAAGATCTATCTGAGGACTTCAATTTTTGAACGAGCAACATCGGTCCATGGACCCATGTTGCTCTCCGTTTTCCCAAAAAATGTCGTTTAGGGCCTCAAAACGACTCCGGAAGTTCAGGACCCGAAAAACTGCTAAAAATAGTAAGTTTTGTGTCAGATGTGAAAAGCCGCAAGAATCGATGGTGCTAGTCCAAATAGAACAGTAGGTGGCCACCGATATCCACCTAGATCATGATGCTACAAATTATGGCTGAATATCATCTCAAGGATCTCTCAAAAAGAAAGGTCGATCCAATCCCCGAAGATCTCACCCTCCAAAATAGTGGAGCAAGTCCCCACCGCACCGCACTCATAAATAACGTAGTCTAGAGAAGGGATCAAGGTTATTGATGAATCCAAGTTCTCGCGATATACCTGTAGTCTATATATAAGTCGAAGAATATTCCTCAATATCCTCCCGCAGGAATAGAAGCTCCTCCTCTGAAATATGAGCCAAGGAAATGGTGTGTCGAGTCCTCCACTGCAACACCCAGCAACACAAAGTTATCCCCGCTTCATGAATAAAGTTGTGACCGAAGGAAGGGTTTTTGTCCTAAACCAAGAAATGTGGAGAATGAAGAAAAATCCCTCAAGAGGCCTCTCAAGAAGGAGAAGGAATCCTAAATAGGAATTCCCCGACAATTCTGCTAAACAACAGGAGAATGCACAATGTCTGAATAGACAATGAAATCAATAATCCAATTCATGAGTAACAATGGTTGCCTTGACCTCCTTTTAAACAAGTGAAAGCTTTCTCCCCATGGCTCCCACTCATTAGGGTTTCCTCCACCAAATATCCTCTTCCTCATTCACACTGCGTTGTCTTCCAAAGTGATCCACTCCTCCTATGGCAGCGTTGTTGACTTGGTCAAACCTAACCTTGTTTTCATGCTCGTTAGCCACCATAAAATTTGTTATATCAAAATGTTGGCTAAAATTTTTTGGAGTCTTCAAGAAACATTTCTTGGCCATAAAAGGTGTTATCTCTTAAATATTCTTGAAGGCCTCATGCCTCCGTCCAAATATTCACTCACACTATGAAATTCTCAATACTTCATGAGAAAAGATCACGCAAAATCATCATTTTTCCCCTCCTTCCACTTCCAAAACTAACCTCATTTTTTACCCCTTTATTCCCCATAAAAAATCCTCCATTCTCATGTTTTTCCCATTTCCCCTTCATCAAAACCCCTTTGACAAGGTTTAAGACCCTTTCTTTGCCTTATAGAAACCCTCACAACCATTGAAAAACATTGAAAAATTCATAAAAAATACATATTTTTTCGTATAAAGGCTTAAGCCCCTTGGGCTAATGTCTTAACCACTTCCCCTCCACATGCCCGCACCCTAGGACCAGGTGCAAGATTCATAAAGCGCTTATCGCATCGTAAAGTCTGAGCGCATAAGTTTGTTTGTCGTGTTTAAAAACTCCGATGCGATTGAGCCTTTGTACACCGCCCCTGACCCTATTTTTGTTTTATATATATAAATCCATGGTCCCACAATTGGGCATTTAAACATTGGAATAATCCATTCCTGTTTGATTTTTTCCTTTGTAAATCCAAAAACCCTTTTTATCCTAAATTTTTGGTCTAAAAATGCGCCTATACGATGATTTTTAATGGGTAGAGTGAAATAGACCCGCATCATTTCTCCAATGTGATTAAGCCCCATTTCATAAGATATGCCCCCCCCTCCACTTCACTCCATATAAACTCTGCTCAGTACCAAGAGTTACAGTCCCAAGCGCTAATCGCATCGCAAACTTTGAAAATGGTTAGATAAAAAAGACCAAGCTCGACCTCCGATTGCGATGGCCCGATCGCACCATCGCATCAGCCTTCCCCGATCAGACCATCGCATTGGACTTCTCCGATCGCGCATTGCATCGGCCTTCCCTAATCACCGATTCCCGATTCACTCCCCATCGTTGATCTAGCCCTCAGATCAACGGTCCACATTTGATCGCATCGGATCTTTCATCAGGTGCATTTTTAACATTTGTTTTTCCCCGCCAATTGCGATCCTCCGATTAGATTTGGACCGTCCACGTGTCCAGATCGGATGGTCCCAGATCTTTCCCCATGGTTTCATCACCCTTCGCCTTCCACCAAGAGGATTTTAAGCATGTAATCCCCACCGTTGATCTCTGCGCGATCAACGGTTCTGACATATTTTCTTCCTCTACTCTTCTTTAACCTTCTTTTAGCTGATCTCCACCGTTGGATGCTGCCATCCAACAGCCACGCTTTTTTCCCACAACCTATGAAACAGTTTACCCATTATGCAGGATTTTATAACATTTGTGTATTTTGCAGGGATTAAAGGTTTTCCATTGTATTGAAGAAAAAGCCGAAGGCTGAGAGTGACAATTCTCACGCCTTCGATTCATTAAAGGGAAACCATCCATGGGTTCAATTTCCACGTTTTGTCAATTCTTCATGAGGCGTTGATGCAATACGAGCCCTGCGTGGCCTGCACATCAACAAGACACAGTGTTATCAAAAAAAAAAAGTGTATCAGTGTTGAAGACAGAGCGCACCATAATGGAAGATTGAAGACAGATTTGCGGGGATCACGACTAAGATTGATTATCAAAAGCCTAATCTCCCAAATTAAAACACAGTTAAAGGAAAATCATAAGTTTTTAACAGGCAGAAAAGCCTCCACCGCCACATCAGAGGCAAATTGATTCCTCTTAGCTACCACAAATCCACCTGTACCTCAAAACATTCAAACAGAGGCTGAAGTTATTGTTCAAAATCAGATATTTGCCTCAACGCAGCCAGAGAGTTGATTCTGCCAAAGAACTTAATGCAAAAATATCTGCAGAGTTACTCCAACATGACACAGAGCCTCCAAGTCAACAAAAGCTCCCACCGAGCTTAATCTTAAATGTAAATCAATTAATATAGTGAGAAAACCTGTACGCTTCTCCATCGAGCCCTTCAAAGGCCGAGAAGTCATTAATCTATATTAATTATCTTGAGAGATCTTTCATCAGATCTCACCTCCTCATTCTTCTATAGATACTTCTGTAGAAGATGAGAAATTGTTGGTTGAGTTGGTTGCAGAACTTTGAAATACACTTGAGCTCGAAACTCCTACTTGTAAATAGTGTTCACTGGCTCTTGAAGCTCTGTTTGTGATCTAACAAGTTAGGCTGAGAAGTGAAGATGATTACTGAACTGAAACATTGGACTTGAAGCTGTAACTGGTTTGACATCAATAACAAGCTGTTTCTTGGGATCCTGGTCTATATCATTGGTGAAGTGCCCCTTTTCTTTGTTATTTTTCTTTTCTTCTATGTATGCCATATCGTTCACTATTCTCTGATAAATAACAACAATTATAGAGTTAGGATTTACTATTTACCAGTACCCTTCTCTGACTCTTAAGCTTTATCTCAATGTTTTCCTCTAAATTGTTTATTTAAGAATGATTCAATATAGTTTAAGTGGTCAGGAATGTTGGCATTCCCTCGTCCTACTGTTTGCTTTAAACATTATTCTTGAATGTGATTTCCATTGTTTTCTTATTAAATTTAGACTAGAAAAGTGATGGTGAGCCCTATTTCTAGCCTCTTACTCCAAAGGTAGATTCTGGAAACTTCCCTAGGTGTTGGCTGAAAGCATACTAGGTTTAAAAGTACCTTATCTGATCTTAAAGTTTCACTTTGTTTCTCTTATGTGTTTTCATACTTTCTGAAGGTAATTATGCATATTACTGGATTGTTTGTCAATTAAGCTTCTTTAATGCAAACTTTCCCAAGAAGTCTATGGTTAGCGCTGGCCTTGGTTGGTTTTAAACAGTTACTTAAGAGGCTTTTCTTGTTTGGACTGACTATAAATCCTTGTTGAAATTATTATCAGTTTCCACCCCTCCAACAATTTATTGTTTCCATTCCATCATTTTAATCTCAATAATCTTGTGATATAGATGACTTTCCCCTTGGATCACTCTTGATGTTGTTGCTCAATTAAAGCCCTGTTATGACTCCATAGCCCAATGGACTAAAAACCAACGTTATATCTATCTTTTTAGCCAAATATTACTCTGATTGCTTGCAACTTCACACCTTTGAAACTCTTTCCTTTTAGGACTTTCCCATCAACTAATAAATCATGCTCAACCATCCAAAAACAAACAAAATCCTTATTCTTAATAACTAGCCTAATATCATAACCCAAAACCTTAAAGATAAATCCAATCTTTTCACTTATTGGAGAGATCCCTCTCCGGATTCAGGAGGGCTAGATCCTATAATCCCAAAGTGGTTGAAATAATGTTCTCCCTGCAGTCATACTTTTGCCGATATTGCTGATTACAGGGTGCTAACAGATGGAACATAATTTTTGGGGTTGCTATAAATGGTAGGAAGCTCAAGAGTTATTTCCATTAAGAGGCCTAAGTTTAAATCTTTATCCATTATATATAACATTTTTCTAAAGAAATATTAGAAAAATAAATACAAAAATAGAAAAACAAAGAAAAAGAGGGCAGAAAAAGAAAAGGTACAACCCCATACCAAAAAAGAGTAAGTTCTGAAAGTGTGCTAGTCCAAATGCCACTAATTGAAGAAAAGCCTTATTTAGTCATACAACATAATCATGAATAAATAGATTTTAAATTTCCTACTGATAGGTTAGTGAATGAGGATTTTCCAAACTGTCTAAACTTGGCTTATCAGTAATATTAGATTAGATTAGATTAGGAAAAGAATCTGGTTCCAAAGCTCAAAATCTGAACCAAAGAAGAGAGGGATAAAAAGAAAACTCTAAATTCCATCCCTCAAATTTTTGTGTTAGAATTTCTGCAAAATAAATCCTGTAAGAAGAATTGTACAAAGTATCACTGCCTATAACAAATCAGACTATTCAATCCTGGTTTGGTTATATTTTCAATTTTCTGTTGTAGAATAAAGAATAAATATCTGTCAAATAGTTTAATCTTGACAGATAGTTAGACTAGGTAGAAAAAAATGAGTTCATCAGTTTAATCTGAACTTATGGATGATATAAGTGTAGAATTTATTTAGTTTCCTATTTTCAAAAAAAAAAAAATTGCTGTCAGGGGTTGGCTAATTCAAATGCACCCAATGAAGAAAAAAAAATGTTAGAATAAGTACGATGGGTAGGTAGATTGTTGAGTTGGAATTATTCATGTTATGATTTAGATGCTGCAAATTACAAACTCAAAGCAGTAAATCATCAAGTTAAAGGAGGTCTGTCAAGGTGCAAATCAAGGCACTGGTCTACTTCTTCCAGAGATCTATTTTCTGAGGTTCTTGACACCTCCTAAAGGAGTTTCCCTCCCCAGCTAGAGCCAATGTTATCCTCCTGTATTCTACAGATTTCACTAGATGACTATGGATTATCCTACAAGCACCTAAATATAGCATAATTTTCCTATCAGCTATCTTTAGAGGTCTCACTACCTTCATCATCCTAAAATTGACTATTTTTCACTAAACGTTCCTAACTTTTTTGTCTTCTCAAGAGTTCACCCTGCTGCTCTAAAGAAACCCCATTTTTTTGACCTAAATTCCCTCATTCATCCCTCCACTAACACCCTAAAAACCCCTTTTCCCTTCTCTAAAATCCCTATAAAATCCCCCCTCTTCCTTCATTTTCTCATAAAGACCCCACAACAATATGAAAACCCCTTTCTCATTGTTTTATCCTAACTTTTTAACCTATAGGAACCCTTCAAATTCTCATAAAAATCTATTTTTTATGCAAAAACCCACCTTTTTGTATATGGGCCTTAAGCCCTTTTTTGGCCTTAAGCCCTAGCCCCCTTCTACCCATGTGACCCTAAAACCTGACCCTCTGCTATTCTCCTTAGCCCCTTTTCGTTCCTGACCCCCCTGGTCCCCTCTACCCCCATGGGACCATTCCCCTACCTATCTCCTAACTCCTTTATCCCTTTACTGTAGAAATATATACAATATGCATGTATATATCCGGACTCTCCTGATCTAACAATATTTATCTTCTTGCTAAGTACAGAATCCTTCCACTATAATTCTTGCGGAAATTTAATCAACAATTGCAAAACACATGAGGCAATAAAAACACACATAACACAGTTGTTTACCGGGAAAGCCTGAAGCTGAAAACCCCAACTATATATTATGTAACATGGAGATCATATGACAATCTCATACAAACATACAAAGCTTATCACAATATCTTAGTACAGTACAATCGTCATACACTAATCAGGCCCAATCTTGCAAATCCATGCACCGATCTTTGCCACCTGCTACCCTGCCTCCACTGCGCAATCCAAGCTGATTACAAAGACCAATTCAATGTAATCCAACTCTCATTGACCGCGTTATTATCATTGGCAACTCCAATGTATATATGGATGCAATTCATGCATCACTACTAGTCACAATAGATATTCCATCTTGCCCTTTCACCTATCTCTCCACTGGGTCTCCACTGAAACTGCCATGCACTGTAGTTAAATGATGTATTCTTCAGTTGATTAATGAGTTATTATTTAGTGAATTAATTAACTAATCAATTCACACCACTCTCACTAGTGTATCATTCAGTTAGATTAGATACAACTAGCTCAACTGAGTCTAATTGAGTTAAACTAAATACAACTCCACCAACTACTTCTCCAACTCCACCAAAATCTGTCACATGAGTTCTAACTGAAGTCCTCCATGCAATAGCTCTAGTAAACCCTCAGGAATAGTGTAATTCCTTCTATCAGCTGTTGTGCCACATCTGTGCACTTAACTGAAGTGCTCCAAGAGAATAAGATAATGTTTAGAGTCCAAATATTATTAAGAGCTAATAATATTCCACATATCTATTTTTAGACTGGCAATCTAAAAATAGATTCCGCCCAATATGTCTAAAAATAGAAATCCATCTATTTTTCCAACTTGACCAACCATCCACAAATAGCATCCTGCAACTCATAGAATATGATCGACATGTCTAAAAATAGACATAGTCTAAAAATAGACTTTGCGACAAAAATCACCTATGTGGGCCCCACCTAGTTTAGGTGATTATTTTCCAACTAGGATCAGGAATGATGTTTCAGGATGCCTCCTTCACTATTTCTTGTTGCAATATTCAACACTCCCTCTCAACAAGAAAATACTGTCTTTTCATGCGGCATGCAACTCCATGCATTCGCCCTGCAACCTTTGCAAGCGCCATGCAACTCCATGCATCTGCTTTGCAACTCTTCTGAAACTGAATAGGTTCCAAACAACTCAATCAATCTGATGCATCAAAGTATTCGACTTCTTCTTAGCTATTGAACATGTCTTCAAGAACCACTGCACTGTTGAACTATGCACCCATGCACTCTGCACTTGCTGTCAACTCTGAACCGCGCTCCAGTATCTGACACTGTCACTTTGATTTGCCTGCATCAATCCAACTGATCATGCTACTGTTGCTCTATGGGCTCCTCGTAGCTAGGTTCAATTCATGAGATCCCCACCATCTCCATGAATCCTACCCAAAAATATCCTCTTGCGATTACCCATGCATGTCGCTCCACCTCTCACTTGGTGGTATAGCTGCATGCACTCCCTCTGCCCATCTGGCACGAAATTTCTCTGCATGAGTGGTTGCTCTCACTCCATGATCCTCATATTGTGGCTGCTCCACATCCCAAGGTTCACTCTCACCTTCATGCAAATCTTGATCCCTCTCAAGCTTCAATTTCATGTCTTTCATGCACTTCCCAACAGTAGGAGGCTCCGTAGAAATCCCATCTACATCAAATCTATCAAGATTCTTCTGCATCTCTAGTTGTGGCTGCTCCAAAATCTTTTGAGACTGCTTCTCATGATGCATGTTGAGAGACTCCCTCTCAACCACCAAGTCACTAACCTCTGCTTTTCTCCTCAAAGCTTTGCATGCATCTTGTACCTCAGTGCATGTAGATTCTTGGCTCGCGCACATTGCAATTGTCCCGTCGTCGCAAAATTTTATAACAAAAGAGATGATTTTAAATCGATGATATCTCCCTCATTCGAGCTTCGATTTGACCGATTTTTTTTTTTCAATTTGGTTATTTTTTCACAAGGAATCCAAATATGATATTTTTTTCTGAAAAAATTTCACCAAAATTTTCAGATATTCTCTACAAACTCGCGCACCCAAAAATTTATGCTCTCATTCCATGTAGAAAATCTATAACACAGATTCGATACCATGTAGAAATTATATAAAATATGCATGTATATATCCAAACTCTCCTGATCTAACAATATTTATCTTCTCGTTAAATACAAAATCCTTCCACTATAATTCTTGCTGAAATTTAATCAACAATTGCAAAACACATGAAGCAATAAAAACACACATAACACAATTGTTTACTGGGAAAGCCTAAAGCTGAGAACCCCAACTATATATTATGTAACATGGAGATCATATGAAAATATCATACAAACATACAAATATTATCACAATCTCTCAGTACAGTACAATCGGCATACACTAATTAGGCCCAATCTTGCAAATCCATGCACCGATCTTTGCCACCTACTAGCCTGCCTCCACTACGCAATCCAAGATGATTACAAAGACCAATTCAATGTAATCCCACTCTCATTGACTGCGTTATTATCATTGGCAGCTCCAATGTATATATAGATACAATTCATGCATCACTACTAGTCACAATAGATATTTCATCTTGCCCCTTCACCTATCTCTCCACTGGGTCTCCACTGAAACTGCCATGCACTGTAGTTAACTGATGTATTCCTCAGTTGATTAATGAGTTATTATTTAGTGAATTAATTAAATAATTAATTCACACCACTCTCACTAGTGTATCATTCAGTTATATTAGATACAACTAGCTCAACTGAGTCTAACTGAGTTAAACTAAATACAACTCCACCAACTACTTCTCCAACTCCACCAAACTCTGTCACATGAGTTCTAACTAAAGTCCTCCATGCAATAGCTCTAGTAAACCCTTAGGAATATCGTAATTCCTTCTATCAGCTACTGTGCCACATCTGTGCACTTAACTGAAGTGCTCCAAGAGAATGAGATAATTTTTAGAGTCTGAATATTAGTAAGAGCTAATAATATTCGACATATCTATTTTTAGACTGGCAATCTAAAAATAGATTCCGCCCAATATGTATAAAAATAGAAATCCATATATTTTTCCAACTTGACAAACCATCCACAAATAGCATCTTGCAACTCATAGAATATGATCGCATGTATAAAAATAGACATAGTCTAAAAATAGACTTTGCGACAAAAATCACTTGTGTGGGCTCCACCTAGTTTAGGTGATTATTTTCCAACTAGGATAAGGAATGATGTTTAAGGATGCCTCCTTCACTATTTCTTGTTGCAATATTCAACATTTACCTTGCCCCACCTCTTCATTTCTTTCCTGACCGATCTTCACCATTGATCAAAGGCCTCGAGCTCTGATCCAACAACCACCACACTTGCATCCTTCATCCCATCTCCCGATCAAACCCGTGCTACCCGACAAAAGAGCACATGTCACCGCACTTGGCCCCACCTTCCACTCACATCCCGTGCTCCAATCATCATCTGCCACCTATACTTCCCTTCCCCTCCACCAAACCTACGTCCCATCCTTGGGCTCCACCTGCACCATCGATCTCACTCATCGAGATCTGACGGTCAAAAACGCATATCGCGTGGTTTTCATTGTCGAGGTTTAACGCACTTGATCCACATGAAAAGAGTGGTTTTTCCCTGGACACGTGGAAACCACCCAATGTTATCGCATAGCTCTGGGCCAAAATCGTTTACCGCCGATAACCCGCGCGATAAACCGTCGCGGTTTTGCAAAACTGCTTTCCTCCTCTGCATGCCAAAATTCAAAGTTTCATGCCCCCATTCAAATTTCTTCATGATTTTTCCTCCGAAATATTTCCCTTACACCTCTATTCCTCTACAAATCGCCCCTAAACCCTTAAAAACCCAAAAAATTGCAGTTTACCCCCCATTCCACAGGTTTTAAAGGTTAATTTTTGTTGGTTTTGCAGGTTTAATGGCAGCCAAAGCCCAGAGAGGCATTTAAATGATAAAAAACCTCTAGATGGCGATCAAGAGGTAAAAGACATATTAAAAGGGCCGAGGATCTACACCAAAGAATTAACCCATCGATGTATCATCATCATCATCAATGGGTTATAAACCCTTCTGCCATGAAGAAACCCTGCATGCACACAAAGAACAGATACAGATCGAGAAACAAAGAAGAAATGAAGAACATGAAGCTTAAAGGGCTAAAAATACAGATTAGAGGACAAAACAGAGAATTAGCCCTTTAACCAATGATTAAAGATAAAATGTCAAAGGTTTAAGATAAAGGATGAAGAATAAAGCAGTTATAAAGCAGAAACATGAAAAAATATAGTAGGACAAGTTTATTAAGGAAAAATCAAGGTTTAAAGACCTAAATGCAGTGTTTTAAGATGAAACAGAAGCAAATTAGCCCAGGAAAACCTTCGAATGACCCAGATCCACAGCAACCACCCCTTCAAAGACAAATTTTCCACCTACAAGCATTATTTCTTTCAATAAAGGCATCAGACAGTTATTGCATAGTCATATATATTTTCAAAGTAGCTCAACAGTTATTACAAAGTTATTACCAAGCCTTAAAAGTCAAAAATTTCAACTAAAATAACTCAGAAGTTATTATTTTAGAGTAACTCTTTTAGATATTTTTTCCTTGGGCCTTGCATGGTATCAAAGGTCAAAAATCATTAAATATGTCATAAATAACATTTAAACACCCTAGGTTAGCAACACCTCCCCATTTTGCATATAAATATTGCATATGAGCTTCATTTCAAATGTTGGTTACTTGATGGTTATTGGACTGATTTCTGCTGTTAAGCTAGTTAAGGAATGCTAGACTGGACCAAAGAAAGCTCTGAGTTGCAGAGAGCTATTTTATATGGAGTGATGTAACTGGTTTGATCATCAATAATACAAGCATGTTCACAGGATCCTTGAGCTATATCAATGGTGAAGTTTTCCTAATTGTTATTGTTTCTCCTTATGTTTTCATTATGTTCATCTTTCTCTGATAAAGAAGCAAAATTTTTAGATTAGGATATGTTGTTTAGCACCCTATTTCTGTCTGTATTATTTATGTTCATGTTTTCTTCTACAAGGTCTGATTAGAAGATTCTTAATTGCCTTCTAGTTACATCTAGCTTGTTATCTTGGAAATGATTCAATAGAGTGAAACCAAGGAAATTTTGGTAAGCCCATGTTCCTTTGAGTAGGACTTGAGATGTTGTTTTTAGGATCTTTCTTTTAAGTATGCTTATTAGAGTCTAAAACCAGAGAGGTATATGGTGTGCACTACCCTTTGGTCTACCTTGAAATGTTTCTTTGAAGAGTCTTTAAGAGTTGTCAAAAGCAGATTAGATTATTTCTGTTTGATCTTAGACCACTCTTGTTGTTATCTTATATGTTTCCTTTATCTGAAAGTAGTCTTTTGATTGCTGGATTATTGTTTGAAAGGTTGCTTATTAAAGGTTTTTCCAAAGAGATTTATGGTTTTCCCTGTCATTTGGCTTGCTTCAAATGGTTACCTTAAAAGGATTTTCTTGTCTAAGTAGAGCTAGAAGATTCTTAACTGACTATATCTTTGTTGCCTTCGCAACTTATTTAATGTTTCATATCACAACCTAATCTAAAGAATCCATTTGATATAGTGAGCTTTCCCTATGAAAGCCCTTGCAGAGTTGATGAATAATTAAATCCTTTTATGACTCCATTTCCCAATGGATTGATGTTTGTTATAGTCTATTTGTTTCAGTTAAAACATTCCCTCAATTAGTCACACCATTGATCCTTCAATCTATCATTTAATCCAACAAAAAACAAAACAAATCCTTAGAACTTCATAACTAGCCTAATATCTTGAAACAAAGAACACAAAGATTTATCAATTAAACACCTTTATAGAGAGATCCCTCTTTGAATCCAGGAAGGCTAGGTCCTAGCATTCCAAATTGGTTTTGATGTGGCCCCTGCAGTGTTTTTTCTTGCCATTCTTTGCAAATCACAGGGAGCAAACACTTGGTATGCTAAGAATGTGTAATTATTTCTCAATATTGGTTTTAAACATAGTGTATTTTATCACATATTTTATGTATTACAGACAAATGGTGATACTTTGATTTTTGTTATTTATGTTCATGGTCATAACTAGCAATAACATTGATCAAATTCTTAGATTGAAGAGTCAATTTTTAGACACTTTTGAGATGACAGTTTTTGGTCTTCTACATTTCTTTCTTGGTATTCAAGTTTTACCATTAAATAATGGTTTGTTTATTTATCAATCTAAATGTATATTAGACTTATTGAAATTATTTAATATATATGACTATATGCCATGTGCTACACCCTTTCATTCATGTATAAAAACTTGACTAAAGAATTCCAAGCTCTAAAAGTTAATGCTACCCTTTATTGACAATTAATCGATATCCTTATTTACTTAAATCACATTTCACATCACACTCCTTTTTTTTTAGTGTGCTTTCTTGGTTTATGCAGGATCTATGATGAAGTCATTGGAAATATGTAGCTTGAGTTGTTTGTTACATTAAGGTACCTCTCATTTTGGTGTCAAATGTTATCAAAGTAAACAATTGTGGGTAAAATTATTTGACTATGATCAAGCAGGAAATGATGATGGAAAAAAAATACACTTATGACTATATGTTTCTCTTTAGTGTTCGAATCATGATATGGCCATGAAAGAAGTAACATGTTGTCTCTTTGTTTACTACCAAAGCTGAATACCTACAAAACATTGTGATGAAGGGGGGAGGGATTGTTAGAACCTAAGGTTATGCTAGTTCATCACACATCTAGAGCTCCTAGAGATATTAGATCAAATGTTTGACTAATAGGAGATAATAATTTGAATGGTTGACTAACAGAGAATATCTAGTCGATTGAATGGTTAATGGGTTGGTTGAGTAATTGATTAGTGAATAATTGATTGAGTGGTCAACTAGCAGGTCCATCGACTGAGTGATCAGAGTAATTGAATGGATGGTTGGATCAACTCAAGAATTTAATTATTTGACTAGAAATGGTGAAAATAGAGCAATCAAATAGAAATATATGATGAAACAACACATATTTCATAGAAATGGGTGGAACTTCTAGTGCTCATTTGTGGGCTAAATCTTCCATAATTTATGGAAGTTGGTTAGAATTGGACAAAATAAAGTACCGTATGGGCTTAATGTAGTAAATTCAAGTGAATTGAATCATGAATTGTGATGTTCTAACAATAATTCATTATGCCTAAGTGTTACAATAGTGTCTTTAGACACCACCTATCATCTTGGAGAATATTAACTCTCTTTTTTTATTTCTTTTAGATTTTGTTTTTTGTTCTCTATTCTCAAGTTCAATCTCCAACATTATTAGCCAAATATTCCTTTTTTAGGTCCCCAATGGTCTCAAATCCATTTGAAAACACACACAAAATCTTATTTAAATTTGATCTCCTCCTTCCTCACTCTAGCATATGGGAGCTTCACTCAATGAACCTATGAAATAGCACATGCATTCATGGCATACTAAAAGCACCCTTAATTTAAATACATATTGGAAAATACCTATAAAATAACATTATTAAACCCCCTACCAATATGAACCAAGTACACCTTCCCAATTAAAAAAACCACTACTTTTACTAGATATTGTAGGTATCCATTTTTTCATTAACATTTTTTTATACCCCCTTATATTTTCTCATTAACTTTGAGCTCCATTTTTTATACTTGCCAATATAAAATCCCTTTACCCTCTATTATATGCTCAATATATTATGTCATTTCTTCCTCAATATATATCCCCCAATGAATGCATGTGGTTTGTTATTTTTCCCCCAGTGAAGCCCTCATTCTCTAGCACCACCCTTGATCCATGGGATGATTAGTTTGAACTGTTAGGGTCTCTGTAGTTTGAAAGATTGGAAAATAAAACCTGCAGAGCCTACATATGAACCACTTTGGGATTCTAGGATCTAGCCCTCCTAAATGCAGAGAGGGATCTCTCTATAAGTGCAAAGATTGATTTATCTTTTAAGGTTTTTAGTGTGATATTAGGCTAGTTATTAAGAACAAGGGTTTTTTGGTTTGTTTGGTTGGGTATGATCTTTAATTGAGTGGAAAGTCCTAAATATGAAAGGGTTTCAAAGGGGTGAAGGTGTGAATAATCAAAACAAGGTTCAACTAATAGGATAGGTATGAAACAACACTTAATCCATTGGGCTATGGAGTCATAAAAGGTTTTAACTGTACAATAGTTTTCAAGAGTGGTCCATGGGGCAAGTCATATATAACAAAGGATCTCTTTATATTAAATGATGGAATGGAACGTTAAAAGTGTTGTGAAAGTGGAAAAAGCCAATAATTTCAACAAGGATTTATCAAATTTCCATACAAGAAAAGCCTTTTTAAGCAACTGTTTGAAACTAGCCAAAGGACAGGGCTAACCATAGACTTCTTTGGACAAGCTTGTATTAAAGCTAACTTACCAGAAAAACAATCCAGTAATCCACATGACTACTTTCAGAAAGGATGAAAACATATAAGAAAACAAAGTGTAGCTTAAGATCAAGTAAGATATCATGAAAATCTAGGCCTGCTTTCAACATACTCTTAGGGAAACTTTCAAACAACCTTTGGAGAAAGAACTAGAAGACAGGGCAAACCATAAAATTTCCTATTCCGACTCTACTTAGCATGTAATGAAAATCTCATTCAAGAACAATGTTTAAATTTTAGACAGTAAGACATGGGATCACCAACATTTCTTGACTGCTTGGATTGTATTAAATCATTCTTAAATACACAAAGGAGGAAAACATAAAGATAAAGCTTATCAGTGAGAGTAGGGTACTTGTAAGAGTAAATCCTAGCTTTATATTTGCTGCTCTTTATCAGAGAAAAATGAACAATTTTGTGAAAAACATAAGAAGGAAAACAAGAAAAATGAGAGGCACATCACCAATGGTATAAACCAGGATCCCATGAATCAGCTTGTATATTGATGTCAATCCAGTTACATACTTCAAGTCCAATGTTTCAGTACAACAACAACTTCTCTTCTCAACCTAACTTCTTCGATTACAAACAGAGCCTCAACAGCCTCTGAGAACTATTTACATACAGAAAGTTCAAGCAGCAAGTATTACATCAAAATCCAACTACCAACAATGTGCTCCTCAAGGAGATTTTATAAGAAAATGAGGAGGTGGAATAGAATTAAGGGTCTCTAGGTTCAATTAATACAAGTTAATGCTTCTCGGCCTTTGAGGGGCTCAATAGAGAATTTTTCTGATATTTCCTCTGTATTAATTGGTTTTCATTAAGTATTTAAGCTACTTGGCAGATTTTGTGGACTTTAAAACTCTTTAGGCAGGCTGGCAATAACTCTGGTTGTATTTAAACAAAATATCACTGACTGGGCAATAACTATGCCTTCTTTTGATTTATTGAGGCTGCAGGTTGCACTTTAGTAGCTGAAGAGGATATTTTTGGCCTCTAATGTGGCAGTGGAGGCTTCTTTACTGATATTTTTCTCGGTTTAACCTTTAAACACTTTAATCTAATTTTGGTCTTTGTTTAGGCTCAATCAAGCCTTGATCTGTGTCTTCAGGTGTTTGTTCTTTAACACTATGTTTATCCCTTTAACCTGTGGATTGAAACTCTGATCTTCTGGCTTAGGCTTTAATCACTTTATCATTTATTTCTTCAATCTGATACACTTTGCTATTTTCTTATACAGGTGGCTTTATGCAGATGGAAGGGCTTATGTTAAACCTAGGATCATGATCCCAATGATTTAAACTTAGATTTCAAGTCCTGCAACTCTTTTTATTCTTTGTCAAAAGCCACAGAATCGTCATTTTGGGCCGAAAATGTCACCTGACTGTGACAGTGGAAAAACACAGAACAACACCATTTAAAACCTTGCAAAAACACACAAACTCATTATAAAATACTGCAGAATTTGGTTAAGACTACTTTAGAGGCTCGTGAGGGTGGAGGAGTAGTGAGGAAGAATGTGGATGCAGTGGAAAAAGGGAGGAAAACCCTGGCAGAACAGCTAACCAGGTGAAAATAGAGTTTGGGCGCGACAGTGAATAGGAACCGTTAGATTAGGATAATCAACGGTGGAGATCATCCGATGAAATCATTTGGAAGAATGGATGAAGGCAAACGAATTGGGTCACCATATAACGTGAGCTGTTCGATCTCAGAGATCGATGACCAAGATTAAAAGCACAAATGTTATTGGAGGAGGGCAGCGGTATAGCAGAAAACCGGGAGTCGTTTTCATGCGGGCTCAGGGGGGGTAGGTGGTATTCACCAAAAAAACGCGATTCCATACACCTTTTGACATGCATTCCTTCGAATATTTCCCATTTCACATAATTTTTTGGCATTAACGTTTAGGTGCAATTTTTTTTCGAAATGCAACGTAAGCCGTCAGATCGGAGGCACCAGATCCAATGGCGCGGGTTGAGCACGATGGTGGGGAAGGTGGAGGGTTTAAAGCTTTGGCGAGGTCCATGGTGTTGGCTTATTGGGTTTAATCCCGATCGTCCGATCTTTTGAATGGACGGTTAGGATTGAAAGGAGGAGCGGATGGATTAATAGAGGAAAAGGCAAGGCAGAGGGTAAGGCGGAGATCGGGTAGCCCACTGGCCGTTGATCTATGTAGATCAATGGTCCATATTTATTTAAATCATATCGTCATGGAAATGGAAAAATAAAGGAAAGTAAGTGTTCGGGAAGGTTTTTACTTAGGAAGAGAGGTTTTATAAGAGCAGCGGGAAGGATTAATGGGAGCCGTCGGATCATGAGG